>CAFUXE010000068.1:558032-575852 GCA_903364295.1 Serranus cabrilla | reverse complement strand
GTGAAGGGACAGAGAGAAAGCATTGTATTATGTATGCAGACATGCATACAGTATTCAAACACACACAGTAGATGCTACAATGGCCGACATGTCCTTACTGGATTCTGAATAAATTGCCGTAACTACATGCTAAAGTATAAATGATGCACAATTGTATATGCTCAAGATATTTTTAGGTGACTCTGATTATGTACTATTGTGTAGGACGGTGATTCCCAACCAGGTGTGCAGGTACCCCAGGAGTCCGTCTGCAGTTTCAGGGGGTGCGTGGAAAGACTGCTGAGCAGA
Organism: Serranus cabrilla; assembly: GCA_903364295.1. Taxonomy (NCBI): domain Eukaryota; kingdom Metazoa; phylum Chordata; class Actinopteri; order Perciformes; family Serranidae; genus Serranus; species Serranus cabrilla. Next base: position 575,564 of record CAFUXE010000068.1, on the reverse strand, counting down.
TTAACTATTTAAAAAAACTAAAATAATGATTTAGTCCACATTAAAATCAGTTAATATGCGCCGCAGCTGAGTGTGAAAATTAGTAAACAGGAAAGTCACACAGCACGGAATATCCAGCAATGTTAACGTTTTTGCTGATGTGGGATTTTACCACAATACAGTGATGCAAATATGCCGAATTTCAGCTTTGAGATTCTCCTGCATAGAACAGAGTAGACGATCTATCCAGGGACCACTCATTTTGCAAAGTGACATGAAAAAAGCATCAAATTTAGACTTTTTAAAATAAAATAAATAAGATGGCTAAAAAAGTTTTTGGCATCTATAGCATCTACACAGCATAGATGGTAGCAGAACATTACTAATACAATTGAAAAATGATTGTTAAAATATCCACTTTGATATAATCAATAACCATATTGGACAAAAAGGTTGAGATTTACTGGTATAGCATGAATAAGACCTCAAATGAAGAGCAATTTCAGATATCCATTAAATGACTCACTTTAAATTTGCATCTCAATATGGTATTATATAAACATCAAAGATGACTAAAGGAAATAATTCTGTATGTTTCCTTTGCATGTCTTTTAGTCCAGTGACAGTGAGTGCAGTGAAAAGCGAGACAGCGATAGTGAGGAATGTGAAGTAGGAGCGGAGAGGTGGGGGCAGGCGGAGCGGCGGGATGCACACACACACACACACCCCCGTGGCAGAAGTGTCGTGAAAAGATGATCTTCCATCCTCACCTCGCAACAGAGCTGTCAAGATGTTCAGACCCGTGATTTAACCTCCCCACTTCCCACTGATGCTTCCTACCGACACACACACACACAAACACACACGGTACAGTACGCACTACAATGGCTTAGCAGCTTTCACGCAATCCGGAGCAATGTCATACAAAACCTGCACAGTATTAGAAATAATCCAGTAATTAGGATGCACATGGTGAACACTATTACTGGATCAAAGCAACATTTAACTTAAAGCCCAGTAATGCCAGTGGATGACAGCACTGTGTAAGCACACACAGCATTATACCAGCATCTTAAACAGCCATAATAACAAGAATTCATAAGTGAAAAAGTCTGTTTTTCAAATTGCGCCTGGCTTATTTCTAGGTTGTGTGCCATACGTAGAGGTGTGTGTGTTTTATGCTACAACAAGTGTGTATTGCAGGTACAATAGATATGACAGGCGGTGCAGGCAGGAGTGTGGAGGTGACTGCTCTGAGCATAATGTCAAAAAGATTAACAAGAATTGAGCGGCAAAGTGACACCTGAGAGACATTTGGCGAGTGCAATAAGCTGTGGTACTGCACTCCACTGAGCAGCAGACAGGAGGGGAAGCAAGACAATAAGCAGGAATTCACACGCACATATGTCATTATTCTGTCAACCGCAAGGTAATGCTGTGCGGAATGAAAGAGGAAGCAGGAGGATTTTTTTTTACTTGTCTTTTACTGATCTTTACACTTGTCACAGAACATCACATAAAATTATCAGAGCAGACACGCTCTTTTGTTTTTTAATAACAGACAATGCAGTTACATGTTCTCGTCTCAAACAAATACTGCTTTGTCAACGTTTTTCATCTTCAAAAAATACCACCGATAATCACTGGGTTTTATCATTTAGGGTTTAGAGAAATGAAATGAAATAGGCTGGTTCTCCACTTGTCTAGTTGTAGATGTGTCACCAATGCCAAAACAGTCTTAGCGATGCAAACTGTTATTTTGTACATCAAAAAAGAAAGAAAGATAGAAATCAAATGGCAAGGTAGGAATAATTCAGCCTCACGCGCCAACTGAAACCTTACATTTCTTGCACCTTCAGGTACGTCACAAAAAAGAAACACGACTGAATGATATAATCTTTACATTTTTAAACAACTTTGGTTTGGGTTTGTCATCAGCGTGAGGACTCTAATCTTCAGAGGCGCCAAACGAGACACACCAACAAACAAGAAACTACCGATCATGCCAGCGTAAAAGAACGGACTGGTTTCGTGTTGGATCTGTCCTTTGAATGGGTTCTTTTAGTCAAGAAGAAAATGTTTGGTCTGTCAGCTCCTGCGAGGTGTGGTAGCCAAGAACATGTCAACAAGTCCTCCAGTCTATATGAACAGATAGATGAGTTGTGTCTAAGTCCTGTATTTATTTTACCCAGCCCTCCTCCCTACACGGACTTTGTCGCTCTTTATAACGGATGTATAAAACTAGATACAGTGCTGGAGGCAGAGCCCAGTTCATTCCTATGAAAGTGACCATGGGGCACCCAAAAAGTGTATTTTGCTGATTTTTTAAGGCCTATAAAGCAAGAACACTCAAAATTTTGAAAAAGCAATAAAGACTTCCACCAGCCAATGTGACTATCTTCCGGTTTAGCCCTCTGCTAACTTGAATGTGGATAAAATAATTCAATCGAACAAAATTTCTTTCCAAATGTTATTGACCTGAGTGGATTAAATTCCTGAAGTAAAATTTGTAATTTCTGGAATTTACAGTAAGTCTACGAGTCTTCAGCCCAAACATCATTTCATGTCCCAATTACTACAATTAGTAGTTGTTGCCACCGAACAACTGAGCTGCTTTTACAAAAGACTAATTGGGTCATTTTTGGAGGGAGACAGGTCTTATATAAGAATGTGTGCTGATAAACGTATCTCCATTACTTATTTAAATGCTCATTTTAGGAGCTGACAACAAGACAGGACAAAACTGCACAACAGGGAAAATACTCATATTCCCTTTGATGTCAAGACGTAGATCAGATCAAAATAACTGTCACCTCTGTAAAGTAAATACGAAGCTACAGACAGGAACTGGTTTGCTGAGTTTGGCTGGAAACAGGTAGAAACAGTTAGCCTAACTCCATCCACAGCTCACTGATTAACACATTTCATCTTGTTATTTTAAGTGTAAAATGACACATTTGGGTGTTACAGAGGATTGTGTTCCTCGGCCAAGAACACAAACTACCTGGTTACTGAGCTGAGATACCGGACACCCCCGTAAAACCAGAGATAACGTGTTAATTAGTGAGCTTTAGAGGTGTTAGCTTTCCTACTGATGTTCAGGTGAACTATTCCTTCCCCTGTTGTTTTTGCTACACTGTAGATCTTTAATTTGATTTCATAACGCTGCAGACAGACTTCATTTCTCCTCTTGGTTGAACCTCATCAACGGACAGACCAACCAAACCATTACAAGCCTTTCAGATTGAATCTAACTAATGTAAAGGACGTTCTGAACACAATTAGCTTTCCAAAACTTTAGCAACTGTTCTTGAAAGTTGGCTTTAAGTTTGTGCATTGTCAAGACAGGTAGTGCTAGAAAACATGCAGTTTGAAGTAAAACAAACAGAACACATTTGGGGTGTGGAAATTAAGTTTGTTTTGAGCTTTCATAGATATTTGAAATAATCCCTGCATTTAACTACATGCCTGTGTCCTGTTTTAGTCAAACGCAGTCACTTGGAATGCAAGATACTTAGAAACAAGAACAATTACATTAACACACAATATACATGTATCTATAAAAACACTAAGGCACTTGAACTTGTGATTTAACATTTCCAATGTTTATGATTGTTGTCTCTTAAAATAACTTGAAGAACACACGTGGTGCCGCGCGCTGCAGCACAGTCGCTCGCCATTGCCTGAGACAGCGTCAAAATCAACAGGCACACATAATAATGCGTGACCCATGTTTTTAAAATCAAGTTTTAAAATGCTACATCATATCTTGCAAACACACGCACATACACGCACAGAAGCACACACTCCCAAATGCACAACCCTTCATTTCATAGGCTTGTTTAGGGTCCTGAAACGAGACCGGTGCACCAATATAAAGCCCCACTTGAGACCTTTTACTTTTGTGCTGTGGGGCTTGAAAACGGTCTTGGAGACCCTTCACTTCATATTTGGGATTTATGATCCCACAGTATGTGACCTTACCTACATAATTGTTTGAGAAAAATGTTGCAGTGCCAACAGCGGCCAAGAACTGTCTGTGTATTTTTTAACTTGACCGTAACGTTAGCTGTAGAGTCGTATGGAGTTTGTCTTTGTGCGATCCTGGAGTATATATGACCATTAAAATAAAGCTGACTTGGCATTACTATAGTGTACTGTATGTAGTTCACACTTACATCTGCTATGAGGAGAAATAATCTTCAACTGATGACAGTTGTCGTCATCATTACATATTCATTCTAACAGACTTAATGTAATTTCAGAAAGCACAATCATTGTCTGTGAGCCCTGCGGTGCCAGAAACTGACCTTGTGGACCCTTTCTGTTGCAGCAGAGTCCCACTGACAAGGTCTCACAACCTGCCCCTCTTCCTCCTCCTCCTCCTCCTCTTCCTCCTCCTGCTCTCCCTCCTCCTCCTCCTCTACTCTATCTGTCATGCAGCTGTCCTCCTCTGTCCTTGTGTGTGCGTGACCCAGCAAGGTCCTAGTCCTACTTTTCAGGCTTGACTTGTCCTTAACGGAAGGCCCGGCTTCTCTTCTATCATCCTCTTCTTCCTCCTCCTCCTCTTCCCTGTCTTCTTCCTCTTCATTTTCCTCCTCCTCCTCAACATCTTCATCCTCATCATCGTGTTCTTCCACGGCCACTGACAGCCCTAACTTGCTATGGCTAGCTAGCTGAAAAAACGAGGAGGAGTGTGGTGTGGACGGGCAGGTTGAGAGCGCAGCGTCGTACATGGAGAACGGGAGGTGGAGGTAGTGTCCTGCAGCGGCCGCCGCCGCGTAGATGCAGCAGCATGTCTGGGCGCAGTCAGGGCCCCGGAGCTCCCCCTGTCCGCCACGCACCATTCGAAAGCGCTTACGGAAGGGCGGTCCGGCTTGGGGCGCTAAGCAGATCCTGGTGGGGACCGCTCCGTGGATCGCCGGGTGAGCCGGGTTAGCGCTGGGCGCTGGGACGCAGGGGCCGCTGGTGAATGCCGGGTTGGGTGGGAAACACCAGTCGGTGCTCTGGAGCAGAATCTCAGCCCGCAGGCGCCGGAGGAGGTTGTTAACGAGGACGGAGCGCCGGAGAAAAGCCTCGGGGTCGTCAATGAACCGCATCTTCTCCAGGGAGAGGCGCAGCACGTGGGCACGCTCCTCCAGGACTGGTGCAACCTGAAGGACATCGTCCCGTTAGATTAACTTGGAAGCAAGCACATCTGCCTGCAGAGGTTTAGAATGCTACAGAATGTTTTTGATAACTATGTCATTTATTCTTTGTTTTTAAGATTAAATTGTGTTTTTAAGTCTTTAACCAGGTTTTTTTGTGCTGCTAGTTTTGCTATTATTGTGCCTTTTTTTGGCCATGACACTTCAACTTTCAACTTTAAATAGGCCTTTTCCTCCTGGTCAAACAAAGCTTATGTAAAAAATTTAATAAATTAGATCTTTGCAACAGTTAAAAAAGCAAGAGATCCAGATTCAGTTATATTACATTACCAATGCTGAATCACCTGTGTGAGAGTAAAAGTGAAGGATTTTCTTTTCTTTTTGCTATAAATAAAATGAATGCAAATTAAATTACATACAAACCCTCAAAAAGATGAGTGTGCAGGTGAATAAATCCCTTTTTCAACAACTTCAGCTCCAACCCTAAAGGGGTTGTACTCGACAGTCAGGAATGAATAGAGCAGCAAACAACTGTTTACTATGTAAACATCCGAGCTTCTCTGTTCTTTATTGACAGCAGCTAACTGGTAATTTGTCCGGCCACATGTTCGTGTATGTGAGTTCCTGTATCTGCACATAATCAATTGCTATGTCAGATGATGATGATGATGACGCAGACTGGTGATGATTCATCAGTCTGTAAAGAGCTCTGTAGAGTAATCTGCATCATATTATAAAGGGAAAATTGGTTGAATAGTGATTTTGGACAGTTTTTCAAAGGATTTTATAATGACAGTAAAAGTTACGAGTTAAAGAGTGGATGCTGTTTTGATTTGTATAACCTCACTTAACAATAAAATAAACAACTAACAGATCATCACCTATAATTTAACCATATGAGGGTTTATTTTGGTATCCTTCTATTACGCTCTTTCACAGTAAAGAGTTAAGAGTACGGTACTGAAATGAGGTCTCTTATCACAGTGTTTACTCTGAATGTGAGAATGTAAGTGTGTCAATACTTACAGTCTGGCAGTACGTCCTGAAGCTGAATGGAGGCTCATCATCATCATCAACAAACTTCCTCTTGAAGTATGCAATCCGTGAAACTGAAACATGATCAGGAACTCGCCTGCAGGGGGGTTCTGCAGACAGAGACAGCACGCCATACTGTACGTGAAAATCACATCATTTGTCAAAAAATGCTGGAAAAACAACATGAATACAGATGTGAGCTGCACATCAGCCTCAACACACTGAGGATGCATTCATAAAAATAGAATAAATAAGCAGTTAGGGATATATTTTGGAGAGTTTTAGTCTAATCAGTTTGAAATCAGCTTTAAAAATAGCTTCAACAGCAGCCGGCTATTCTGGAAGAACAGGTTTGTTTGGTAATGGCAACTCATTTGACACTGGAACGACTGCTTAACCGCCAATGTAATTAAATTAATACTTAAATTACACCGACTATGTAATGAAAGGAAGTACACCTACTGTTGACCTGCTAACATGCTAATTAGTTGATTGCTCCACATCATTAGCATCTGCTGCAACCTCACTGCAGTCGAGCTGCACTCCGATCTTAACTTTGTGGGGCAGCATCTGATTCACTCCAGCTCACATACATGACTGAATGAATAAACAGAAAGCTTTGCTGTGTGTGTGTGTGTGTGTGTGTACCTTGTGTAAACTGCTCCTCAGAGCTGCATGGCGGGGCAGGGTTGGACAGGCAGGTCTTAGTGCAGCGCTCCGTCTCCCATATGGGCTGGTAAGAGAGCGGAGGGTCTCCCTCTGGGTCCAGGAAAGGATTCATGGACAAAACTAGGGTCATCTCTCTCTCTGACTGAGGTCTGGAAAAAACAGAATGAAAAACAGAACGATTAAGTAAACTAAAAAAGTGAGTGAATCACAAGTTTAATCACGATACGACATCACCAGCTCTATTAAAGTCAAAGTGAACTTTAAAGTGAAATCAATGAGGAAAACCCAAATTAGCAACAAGTAGTTGAGAGCAAATAAACAAAGCGGCATAAACATACTTTGGTCAGAAGATGGCGGTGTAATGTATTACTGTAGGCTAATCCGTCAGTAAACAGTAGAAGAAGAAGAGAAAGAAAAATCAACAACAAAATGAGGTTGCTGTCGGACAACTTTGGCCACCAACGAGAGAAAATGTAGACAAGTCTTCAGAAAAGTGAGATGAATGTTCGCTACGTCAGAACTCATTCAAAAAAGGCGTTTCCATTTCCTGTTTACACTTTTTCGGAAAAGACAAAAACCATCTCAAGTGAGCGTAAAAACCTTTACACACATTTCCGAAAGTTTTATCAAATTTCTCTGTTTTCATCAAGCTTTTGTCATGCAAATCGTAAAAATGTGCATAGAAATGTATTCATGGAAACACAACTAGCGTATATCAGATTTTTGGAAAACAATATGATATTTTCTGATATCACAAAGTCTGCCACTATATGATTTTGATTTGATTCAATCCAGGGGCCTGTGATTGATATGTATTGATATGTATATATGAGCTGATATTATATCACATTTCACACAATCAGTTACTTTTATATCAACTCACAAAATTACTATCATCTGACAATTGTATTAGTGAGCTCTTTCTGCCATTTAAATGAAATAGAAATCTATTCTATTAAAGAAAAAATATTACGTGGGAATTTCAAAATAAAGGCACATCTTAAAGAGTATATTGATATTTTCTCTTTGTATCAATGATGTTTGATAGCTTTAAAACATGAAAAATTCATGAACTGAGCTGACATTGGTGTATTCAACGCTTCTGTTTCTATTCAGTAAAACAATCCTAATATTAGTTATCTCTGTACCAGTTTGCAAACCAATCATGCACATTGAAACGCCATCTCCATGAATCTGAAAAGCATCCTGCATATGCTTCCCTAATGATGTGGTAAATGTTAACAAGATGTTTGTCTATGATGCTGGCAGATACGTTGGTGTTGCGTGGAGGAGTTACCAGCTTCTGTGCAAGCTGCATGACAAATCTGAACGACAATAATGGTGAGCACTAAAAATTGGCAGATGGCTGGCAACTCTGTGATATGCGTGGTACTGTTACAAGTGGGACACAGATGGAGAGATGACACCCACTTGCACCATGAATTCCCTATTGATTAGTTGGTGGGAGAGTTAGCGAGATGTTTGACACGCGCTTGTTCGCTGAAATGGGTGCCACACATCAGATCGCTCTGGGAAGCTGTGTCAACACGAGGAAATCTATAAAGCAAAGGGGAAGTGCCATGAGGTCCAGTGCAAAAGGCAAACAACTTGACAAAAGGTATCACACAGGCACAGAGCGCAAATAAGACAGATAATAATATGAAGTCGAATCAGCTTGTGTTTTAAATTAAAGTAATTCAGATAAGAAGAAACATAAGAACAGCACATTACTGCAGCAGTAGCTTGCCAAGTGAGCTTTTTCAAACTGGAAACAGAGCCCCACTGTGAAGACACTGAGGGGCCTGAGAGCTAAAGTCTGTCGTGATTCTTTGAATGCAAGAGAGAAACTCTATCGTCCTTTTGATCACAGTGAATGGCTGTCATTTGGTTCGCTGTTGCTTCCTCCCCTTCATGCAGAATGCAGAGCCAGCTGTTTGAGGCATCAGCAGTCGGACCTCCTTGTCGCCGCCTCTCCTCCTCGGAGCTCCTCCCGCCCCTCCTCTACCTGCCCACAGGAACAGATATCATCGCCCACAACCCAGCTTGACAGACCAAACTGAGGCGACGCCATCTCAGCCTCACCCGTTGGGTAGCTGATTAAAATGTCCGCTTCAATAAGCTCCCCGCTTTGCCTGGATGAACAGTTTTATTTCTGTGTGCTGCTTTTCTAGTGTTTGCTTTTAACGGACTAATCAGACACACCTAAAGCCACTGAAACATCACCTTAGACAGTGCTGCTCCTACCGAACCTATCTCCACAGCCCCGGGGAGTAATGGATTACATAGAAAAAACATAACATTGTATATTCTTTTTAGGGTTCAGCGAGCATGCTTTAATATCAGCTCCCACCGTGCAGTACAATGCCTGCATCACTGCAAATGCTGCACCAATCTATCCGTCAATTTTATGCTCCATCTTATCCTCGCTCACGAACAAGACCTCCCCTGTGAGTTGCCCCTTTAATGTGGAGTTGTTTAAACGTCCTTGTGTCTGTTGGGTGCAGTAGCCGCTAGGTTTTCCCAAGACAAAGTGCTCAAGGGACCGACAACAGGTGCTTTACACCGTCTGTGTATGTGTGATGTTATTTAGATATATTTATACATTACATTACAATTGCAAATCTCCTTTTTAAATTTCTCAAAAGGAGATTCACTGTTCTTCAGGCAGCGGGGTTTGCAGAGATGCAGATGTTCACATCTGTGTTTGTTTGCGTTCCTCATGCAAGTTGTCCGGTGAAAACAACACAGTTATTTATTTCCGTCAATAACTGTCCGAAATAACAACTATTGCTACTTTTTACCTAATGTGAAAGTCCTAGAACTGAAGAATAGAATCTGGATCACTGCTCAGTTCATTTTATAGCCAGTATTGGCGGATACCAATACCAATTGTTATTAATTACCAGAAATACCGTCACAGGTCCAAAAAGAACCACCTGTCGGTCAGTTGCCCAGTCTACACCTTTTTGGCTCTACAAGTCACTAAATGCTAGCATGCTAACAATGCCAATGCTAACATGTTGAGATTTCTCAGGCAGGTGGGAAGCTGGTGAGGGATCACATTCCTAACACTGCACCAGTGGCTGCCACTGGCTGGTGGGTGGCCTGGGCGGAGTGGGCGGGATCTTGGGAAGGAAATGCATCGACCTAAGACAAAGCTGGTGCTTCCATGTGCATCATGGCCGACAGCGTGAGTCAGGAACTGTTTCACAAATTCAAAATTGGAGGGAGAAAAAACTGCTATAATTCAGTACCCTGATTCCTAAAAAGTTGTGTAAAATGTAAATAAAGACAGATATATTACATTTAAAACGAGTGTACGTATTTATAAAAAATATGTTTTTCGCATTAGATATCTTGTCTTTGACTATTCAGTTGAATGTAGCTTGCAAATGATTTGCAAATCACTGCATCCGTTTAGTATTAAATTCGGATATTAATGCATATGGAGGAGCCGCAGGGAGAGAATCCAGCTGAAAGACGTGATGTTTTCTCTCCTCTGACCATTGGAGCCTGCACCTCAGCTATTACAGTTCTGGTCATAATCCATCGTGTTACATTATGGATTACTCACTTTTTATAATGCGTCGTCAGACTCGAAGCTTACTTGTGTGAGCTGGATTCGGCTGCCGAGGCCTCCCCCACCGAGGACCACCAACTAGGGCCAATTATGTCACTGTTATTGAGCGCCAGTGCCATGGTTAATTAGCAGCTTTAGCCCTTCTCATTTCCCCCCTGAGCTGCTTTCTTACCCTTCGCTATTTTCCTCTCCATCACCTCCCCTCACTGCTGCTGTTGCAACGTTTGCTCGGGCACAAAGAAACAAGCATGCCATCACTCCCTCTGCCCTCTTTAGGGACCTCCATCTCAACATCCCCCCCTCCTTTCCGCCCTCCCTCCTTACATCCCTGCCTCGATCTCCCCCCCCCCTCTCTCTTTCTCGCTGACATCCTTTCAACAGCGGTCACAGTCGACAGCTCTCTGAACCAGGGGCGTGAAAAAAAAACAATGAGAATACCGACAGAGCAGCTTCCCTACATGTACAGCAATACTTCTTGTTCTTCAAAGACAAGCAGGAGGAGGAGGAGGAGGAGAGGGGGAGACAGTGTGAACAAGTGTGTGTGCGTCTGTGAAAAAGGAAAGGGAGAAATGGAGGGTTGAGAAATAAAAACAAGGAACGAGGAGAGAAAAACCTCCTGGGGGAATATCATACCTCTCTCTTTCTCCCCTTTCTCTGTTTCTGTCTGCATCTCGCAGGAATGTGATTGAGAGCAAGTGTAGGCTGTGTGTGTGTGATTGTGTTTGACAGAGTGTGTGTTAGAGGTAGAAAAAAGAGAACCTGTGAGTGTGCATGTGGTAAGTGTGTGTGTGAGACACGGCTTCACCTCTGCTCACTCCCCTCTGCCTCTCTCACAGCTTCCCTTCCTCTCTCCGACTCTCTCTCTCTCGCCTTCTTTTTCATTACACCCTTTGATGATGAGAAGTTAATTGCGGTGCCAGGGCACGAGACAAACCGTGGGAGGGAGACACAGAGCGATGGAGAATGGGAAGAGGTGGAGATAGAGGGAGGGCTGAGGGATGGATGGATGGATGGATGGAATGAGTCAAGGAAGGAAAGATAAGTGCCTTAGGAGCCTTGTCATGAGTGGAGACAGATCGCCCGCAGGGATGATTTCTGCTGCTGTGATTGACTCACTCCCTCCAGCGCCGAAATAGACACGCGCACACACACTCAGACACGCACAGCTTGTAGTGTCCTGAAATATTTTAGCAGGAAAGTCAACTAAGGCGACGACAGTCATCTGAGGTGCTCCGGCAGCACACTACTACTGTCACAGTTTACACACATACAGCAGGTGTACGTTTATCTTCGTCAAACTAGAATGGCACTCGGATTCTTCCCATTTGTGTGTTCATGAGTCGGAATGTGGAAACTACATGGATGCTACAAAGAATATGTGTTGTAATTTATTGCTCAGAGTGACTCAAAACACAACAACAACACATATGTTTCCAGTACTTGTTTTACAACAAAGAGTAAAGAAAACAGACCAGGTGAAAATTCCATCAACTTCCCGACATAAGACAGAATTTTTCTGATTATTTCGACACCCATTGAGTGCAGCCAAAAGCCCCATCATGCAATGTTAACCAAAGTGAAAGATAATTTGTGTATCCGCCCCTCGATTCAGATCCTCTCCAAAGTCAAATGGGTTCTCTCTTAGCTCATGCTTCACCGTTCCACCAATAAAAATCAGGCCAAATCTTTTTTTTTCATAATCCCGTCGACAGACAAACAAACCAAACAGCCACCAGCCAACCAAGAGGTAATAACCACATGGGAAGTCTGAAGATTTAAATAGTAGATTAAATGTCAGTTTTACTTTCTGTTCACAAAAAGAGCATCATCTGCACCAACCCCACAAGAAACAGGTTGGAGAATGCAGAATGGGAACGAACTCTGAGCCACAACTTTGGACATAAACTAACTCATAAAGAACTCTATTCCAGTTTTTCTGTACTGCTTGTAAACTGACAGTGGTAGAAGTCAAAAATCAGCCACAGAGAGTGTCTTCAACCAACGTTAGCTTCATTTGCTATCTGCAGCTGATAAGATCTGTCAACAGATGACAGCTGTCATTTCAAACTGCAAAATCTAGGTCACCACCTAGGATGCAAAATCCTTTTGTCTGCTTCTGTCTGAAATGAGGGATCTAGTGTTTCACATATTAAAAACAATTTGTTGATGAGTCAGTCACCGTAATCAAACTGTGCAGCCCAAAAACTGAAAGCTTGACACTGAATGATCCCACTGTGTGCTCTACAACTGGATTAAAATTCAATTGTAATCAATATTTGGGAGTTTGAAAAAGGGGGGATTCTTATATATTAACAAATCATAAACAACTAAAAAAAGCACTCAACAGCGCAGACCTCCGCCAAGGCAATAGGGTCACTTACGCAACACCAAACTGCACACTTGAAGGATTATATCGAAAGCATGTATTTTGGGGGTACAATGGCATTGAAATAGTTCATCCACTAGATGACGGCAGTTAGTGAAGGCAATATGGTCACTGATATAATAATATAAATTCACAATATAAATTCCAGATGGTGTTCCGGATCACCGATCACCAGCAAAATCTGATCACCTGTTCCTTCTCCCAATACACACGTTGTCCGAAAATTTCATCCAAATCAGTGCAGAACTTTTTGAGTTATTTTGTACGCAGACAGACAGACAAACAAACAGATGTTTAGGTGACAGAATTACCCGGCTAGGTTTAGGGAACATTGTGTTTTCCTGTGTTTGATGGACCCATCAATCCATCCAAAAACCAAAAGGATAAATTAAACTTCTCTGCAATACTTAAATGAAATAAATCAGGCTGTAAACTTTAACGAAGCCAAGACATTTTCATTTTAAGCTCATAAATCTCCCTACTGCGTGAGGACTGATGCTTAGTTTTTAGCCCAAATTACGGTACAATATCTACAGCAGATTTTATGATGAAAGTGGTGCTGATCTGGTTTCATGTATCTATGTTACAGAATCAAGGTGGGTAAAGTAAACCACCACCTGTGTTACAAATCCATCTAAAAATAATGTGCGGTTACATAGGGGAGCTTTTCGTTTATGTGCTCATTATCTAGATTCTGTCAGTTGTGGCTTTTTAGGAGTGTTTAAAGGTTCCAATTACTCGCCCTCGCCCTACGTTTAATAAAAAACATTCAAAGAAAAGCTGATCCTTGAGCCAAAAGTGGGGGGAAGATTTCATTTGTTCAGTGATTCTGGGAGAGTATGAAACATGCCTCTAATAAACTTTGTGCTCTCTCGCTTTTCTCTGCGGCCTCAAAAATGCTAATCGATCCAGCATGTGTTTGACAGAGCGTGTGCTGGATCACTGTGTGTGTGTGTGTGTGTGTCTAAGTGTTTACTCCCTGTTCTCTTGGCCAGGTTTTTACTAAGTGTTTCCGAGCCTTAGGGGAACAGATAGCAGTGAAAGAGTTCATGTCTGTGGTTTTCACATCAAAATGGGACCCAGACCGCCTGAGAGGGTCTTCACAGCTCACACAAGCATGCAATGTGTCACGACGTAACAACTGCACAGCATCAGCTGGAGAAATCGTGGAGCAGGGAATTCTGCAGAGGACATGAGCGTGTTGGGGAGATTTTGTTCTGCCATACTGCATTACCACAAATGACATGAGAGCACACCCAGTGCATCAGGAACAGAACTGAAACAAAGGATAACGCGGTGCAAACCCACACTGAATAAGCATTTATGTTAACAGTGCAGGAACTTTGCAACAACTATTGTATCATTAAACTCAATATGGCTAATTATAACTAATCTATTACGTGTCTCTGAGCAAAATAGTTTTATTACTTCTTCTTGCAGTAAAATTAGCATTCGAATATGTACTCGACATCTGGTTCACAGCAGAACATTTTCAGGAATTTCCTCACTTTTCTTGAGCTAATCCATTCTTTTCCAATTTGCTAATTTTTCCCCAAATGTAATAATCCTCTGCCTGATTCTCTGTCCTAATACACAAGTGCATAAACACTTTGAAACTGCCTGTGAAGATTAAAGGTAGACATACGATATGATAACGAGATCTTCAGACTTATCTATGTAGGGTGTATAGGGTGTTTGTTTTTATGCGTAATTAATTATCAAGTCTTATTAACACAAATGTTGTATTTTCAATCTAACAGACCAAATAAAAATGAGAAGTTCTGGAATGAGAACAAAGGAACCTGCACACTGATGTAAAACATCTTTGCAGAACATCAGATGGTTCCTCAGCTCATTTGAACTTCTGAGGAGATTCTGAAAAGCTATAGGACACTTAATATGTGTCGACTTTGACAGCGTGAAGACACTTCTACACTTCCATACGTATAAAGCTCTGGGGAGGGCGTCGACAGTCTCCGTGTGCATATGTACAAAGTGAGACAAATCCTTTTTCTAAGTCACTCTTGACAATGTCAGCTCTTGAAAGTGTCAGCCTTTGTGTGTGTCAGTGCTCATCCCAGTACGGATACAGACAGGTGTGTGTGTGTGTGTGTGTGTGTGTGGTGGACCGAATCTAAGCAATACATCTCCACAGTGAGAAGATAAGTGGGCGTCGCCCTGAAAGAGCTGCCTGTGGTTGCCCTGACAGGAGCTTCAACAGCGAGCTTCCTCTGCGCTCTGTGATCTCGCGGCAGGCACTTTGAATCTCGCTGGAAGAGAGAAAACTTGAGTACCGGCAGTGCCTTTCCCCGCTCCCTCGCATTTCTTTTTTCCAGCTTGATGCCTGCTGCCTTTGCTCACACAGAGACTGAACAGTGATGATGTGATTTGACAGGAACGGAGCGGCGGAGAGCTGTCACATGTGGAGTACCTGTTGTATTTTTATTGTGCTGCCTGGTCACCTGCAGCACTTTATGCTTATCGCCTTTTAAATCCTCCCTCCTGTCTTTCATCACATCAACACCAGTGACTGAATTTAATATCTAAGGTAAAGTGAGGTGTGATCACATTAAAAAAAACTATTATTTTCATTATAAACTGACTATTTTTGCCATTTTTTCTAGATCTTTTAGTCAATTTACAACTAATACTGGTTAAGTGTCCGTTAAGTTACAAACCAATTCATTAACTGTCTGAACTCTAATGTACATAATGAACGAGGCACATTTAGAAACCTATAATTAAGTGTCACCAAAAAGTTTATCTGTCATTCATAAAAGGTTTCGTACAGTATGTACAATATTATGGTCAGAATCATTTAATAAATAACCACATTTAAGGGATCCTTATTGAAATGTTTCTATTATGTGTTTAATTAAAAGAGCACAGCTGCTTGCTGAGAGTCATTTTGCAGCAACTTAATTAAACTAAAAAGTAAATTATAGCTGATAAATTAGCTGATAATTTGGAGCCAAAAAAAAGCATTTTCTCTGAGGGGTTGGGCAAGAGTACTTAACTACTCAAGGTCATATTTTCGTTATATGGTACATTTGTTTGTTTTTTTGCTTTCTAATAGAGCTGATATCTTACTATGTTGTGCTACTATGATAAGCCACAAAGCAACAATATTCAAGAGGCTCATGGTTATTTTTAGTATGATTGTTTTGACCACATGTAGCTTAACAAACTATTTGGATTATCTACTCGTTAGCTACCACTTGAGCTCATTTCATTAGGCTGAAATGACAGAAATTGACTGAAAGTTACATAAACTAAACTTGCAGTGAAACTCAGTAAACTGAAGTTCCTTCTGCAGCTTTTTCTGTGAAAGGTAAAAACATTAGGAGGGAAGCTGCAAAGTCGCTGCCGTCTTTGTTCAGATATTATGTAACCTTAAGAAATATCGTCCAGACATAGCTTGTTATTTAACTGTATGAACTTGTCTGTGAAAGTAATTTCTGTCTGAGTCAAGTCAGAGCAGCAGTGGTGGTTGTTTAACAATGTAGAAAACAAGCACTCAATGATGATTTAATGCCAGTCGTTATAAAGTACTCAACCAGAGCATCAAATTATGCATCTTTTAAGTTATTAAGCCAAAAACATGTTTAGAGTTAGGCCTGCACGATAAATCGTTAAAAAATTCACCCCTGTATGCAATTTAACTCTTCATTGATTTCGGTTCTCATTAAATTTTACAAGCCGACTGCATCCGCATCACAAACGCGACTTTCTTCTGCGACTTAAAGCCCTCCCACGCGCTGCCTGCAACCCTCTCCTTTCTCTGTTCTCTCAAAGCAAGGCTTCACTCTCAGCCAATGACAAAGCGCCTTGTAGTCACGTGTTTCGCTCGTGAAGTGAATGAACGCGGTGGTTTGGATAGCTCGGCGACAGGGTAAACAAGATGGATGAAAACGCAGATACTAACCGGCCAAACCGAACTCGTACCAAAAAAGGCTCCCATTCGGTTATCTGGAAGTATTTTGGATTTAAACTAGAAGACGACCGTCAGTCTCAAGTGATTAGCAAAACATGCTTTTCCATCATTGCTGCAACGCAAGGTAACGCGACCATGAGGTGCAATATGATGAAGCCGTGCAAGACACGTCCACTGCCAGCTATGTACACGAAAGTGCGCAGAGAAGTCCAGGCACAAGTCCATGACGCTGATTAATTTGCTATTTATGGTCCCACAGGAGCATGGAACCGTACATGAGCCTGACGGTCCACTTCACAGCGAGCGGACCAGGCTCCAAAGTTTCGGTCATAGACTACACCTGGCAATTGGTGAGTCTCTCTCTCTCGCTCTCGCTCTCGCTCCAAGTTAGCTGTAGGACATACTACTACTGAATGAATATATACATACATAAAGTTAATTATGATACTACACTATTGGTGCAGTGTGCAGAGGATTAGTTTGTGTTGTGATTGTGTACTCATTCAGATTTGTTGTATGTATAATTTAGTTTACTCTTTTGTAATGGCCAAATGCATATTCATTTTTGTTTGTCACTGACACATTAGTTTTGTTTTCTTCATGCCTATTTATTGTTATTACAATTTGATCGGCCAATTTAATGTTGATTTCCTTTTTTTATTGAAGCCTTTATGGCAGGGGTGTCAAACTGATCCAGTAAAGGGCCGAGTGGCTGCAGGTTTTTGTTCCAACCAAGCAGGAGCACAGGTGATACTGATAACTAATCAACTGAGTGAAGACAGTTCAGCTGATTGAATGATTG
>CAFUXE010000068.1:528737-551912 GCA_903364295.1 Serranus cabrilla | reverse complement strand
CCTTACCTGTCTTGAATTGTTTTGACGTCGTCCTCGGCTCCACACTTGCTTTGTGATAGCGGCTGGAATCCAAGGTGCGCTGATGAAAAATGAAAAAGTCCTACTGAATAAATACTACCGTATCCTCCGCTGGCAGCGCGTTGTTCTAATTTTAGCCTCCGAACAGACACGCGAACCACCACACTGGCGGTTTGAATACCACTTATGTAATTACTAGTTAATTAGCTACTTGTCTAAATACTTGTCATTAAGCGCGCGCGTTTCTCTCACTATACCCGCGCGAAACATCCCCACGCGCTTTTCCTCACTGGCGAAATGCAGACAGCTGTTGTTTTTCTTTCTTCCTCAGTGAAATAAAGATAATAAAAAAAGGAGGTGGGCTCGTGCTGTGGCGGTGCTGTGGTAGTCCATTCAGGGTGGTTTCCCCGGCAGAAGGTTCCGAGCAGCTCGCGTCGTTACGGCTGTGTGGGTCGACAGTTCATATGAATATGTGGCGGAGAAAACAACACCAGCGTCGCAGCTCCATCCCTTCCAGTCAACTACTGCTGAGCCGTTCAGGGACAGCTCGGAATTTCGCCCACTCTCTTGGTTCTGAAGTCGTCAGTGAATTGACCTTTTGTAGAAGATTTTTTTAAATTGATGCTCCAGTTTCTTTCTTTCTTTTTTTTTTTAGGGTGGTAGCTTTTTTTTTATTAAATGTTATTGGGTTTTTTTTTTACATCAACACTATCACATGGTAAAATAAATAGATAAAATAAATAACTAAATAATATATAATATTTAAAAATCATACATACACATACATTCGTTTGTAGCAGGGGTGGAATGTAACTAATTACATTTACCCAAGTAAAATTTTTCGGTACTTTACTTTTGCTTCATTTTAAGGGCAAATATTGTACTTTTTACTCTGTGACACTAAGTCTAAGACAGCAGAGAAATTACATCTGTTTTGTCTTAGACTTACATTACAATTCTCACATTGATATAGAAAAAAGTCTGTAAGAAAGTCATATAATATATAATTTTTTTTTTATCAAACTTGTATACCTATATTAGTATGTAGCAGCAGTAGTAGAGTGTAACTGAGTGCATTTCCTCAAATACAGTTTTTTACGGTATATATATTTTTATCTAACAATCCGAGTTGGGCCATTCTGTATAAATAGTACTTTTACTTTTGATGCTTTAAGTAAATTTTGATGCTGATACTTTTGAACTTTTACTGAAGTAAGTTCTGAATACAGGATTTTTACTATTAATTGATTAATTCTGGGGTATTAGTACATTTAAGAGACCTATAAACATTTCCCACCGCTGGTTTGTAGCACCATAATCTTATTAAAACAACAAGTAACACTGTGATTTTGACAGACATACAGAATGTGCTAAATACTATATCACAATGCATAGTTCCACCACTGGTCCAATACCCTAAAATAGTCATTTTATGCAAATTTAAGCCCAAGAAAGGTGGTAAATTGTCATATTTCTAAAAAACCTGGAACAATCAAATGTTTGCTCAGCTAGTTTATTAATCGATTATCAAAAAAAATCTCTGTCTGTAAACTAAATAATAGATTGACTACTCATTGCCTGACTTTAATTGTTTCATTACTAATTATAGTTTCTTGTATAGGCCCACTTACTATTACTCAGGCCATCAACAAAGCCGTACATACAGTTTTACTATATATTTTACCGTATACTTGCTTACCAATGTTTTCATTTACAGTACTAAACGCAATAACACCAATTTGTGCACAGAAATCGTAATCGTCATAATTCCCACAGCCCCTGAAGGCAACTTAACACTTTTTTTTTAGACGGGTTGTGTGTTGGAGATCTGCTCTGCAGGGATGTGACCGACAAAGAGAGGGGAGGGAGCGAGCCCCTCTCATCTGTCATGCATTTCCCCTTTGATTCAGCAGCAGCCACTGAATCTTATTTTCCAGCATTTCTCCCCCTGGGCGCTTTGTTCTGTGTTCAGCTGTGGAATGTGCTGGAGAACACACTTAATTGTGAAATAAAACAACAACAAAAAAAACCTGTCTATCTCTGATCTTTTTTTTCTCTCTCTTTACCTTTGTTTTCCAATAGCTAAAACTACCAGTGAAAGATTCAGGTTTGTGCCAAGATCACACAGAGCAGGGGCGTCGAGTCACACCTGCATCACAGCAAAGTCTCTGCAGAGTGCAACACAAACCTCTGGCATGATGAAAGATATTATCTGTCAGTGTGAAAACGTCGCTCACTAAATGAGGAAACACGGCTTCTAAGAGCTCCTATTAACACAACTTACTTCCTAAGATCCAAACTCAAATAAGGAAATAAAATGCATATCCACCTGATGCCGTACATGTTGTTGTACTGTCACATTCTGCACCTACACATGAAAATCCAAGGGAAATAAATGGCTCATAACTACTTTTAAATATGTTCTTTAAGGAAGCTACCTCTACCTGAAAGGCAAAAATAGTTTCTACACATTACAAGTGAATCACTCACCAAAAAAACTGAAGGAAATCAGCTTTCAAACAAGAAAAAAATCAAAGTTTATAGAATTATTGAAGGTCACATTGCTGCAAAATAAGCAGCAAAATGCAATGCTTGCTCCACCTGTTGGTTGTTTTGTGGCAAACATTTTATAGACTTTAATAACTGTATAAGGGCCGAGCTGCACATCTAATTTAATAACACTGTATACAAAGTGGATGTTTGCTCATATCGAACTCGTGCAGCCGCTTTAGGGTGAAATGATGTTAACAGAGATGTGATGAGATGTGGCAGAACAAACGGCTCCCACACAAGTGTTTTTTTTTCTTTTTCTTTAAAACAATAATATCACATATAAATTCTCTCTATCATAAATCAATTTGTAAGACGTTTTACAAATCAAACTCAGCCTGAAGTACAGAAGAAAAAAGTACATTTACAAGTACGTTAAGACACTGTGACACAAGTCTGCTGAGTGAAAAACAGTAAGGCACCGATGCCCTCTGTGGCAAAGGTAGTGTCTGAACTAAAAGGAAAAAACCAGTTAGAAAGAACGTTTGTAAGAAAATTAAAGCAAAAGAAACAATACTGAAAAGCATTAAGATATCGTTTTAAAAACATTTTGAGTGGAACACATGTTGTGAAAGATAACTTCAGCAGAAAACGTTTCTATCCAGTCTTTGTGTTGGTTTATACATGTTAGTTTGAATTGAACATTTAAATATTATATTGAATTAATAACATATTTTACTTTAAAAACCATCTTAATCTTAATTTTTTCAAGTTTAGGATTTTTATTTTGTTTGTAGAATTTTGGTGCCCGAATTTGACAATCCAATCTTTTTTCTTTCTTTTTTTGTCTTTCTTTATATCTGAAAATTACCTGAATGTAGTTTTAATTCTAACATTAGGCACAATTTTCTGCCCAAATTTGAAAAACCCTAAAAACACATTTAAAATCAACTGTGTGTTTGAATTATAAGAGGGGAATTTAGAGTGCTTGAATGTTTCAAACCTTTAAATTCAGTGATATTCGAATAAACTATATTTTACGTCTAACTGGGTAAATTGCTTTCGGCCTGTTTTTGCTTCCCTTGATTAGCAGCCTTACCTGGTTTAAATGTAAAGAACAACTCATCCTCCTACTGAAGGATTCCTAAAAACAGTTTTATTTAACATTGTGAAACTAAACAACTTAGTTAGGTTTAGGAAAAGGTCTTGGTTTGTTACGGGTGTAGTTATGCACGGAAATTAAAATATCTTAATGTGGATTTTTGGCTTCACATGTGACATGAATAAATGTGTCCTGGGTCAAAGTTCAATCCTTTTTTGGATTGACAGTTTAGGTTAAAATAACTATTATTGTTACAGAGGTTAGTATGTAATGCGGTGACATATATAACTACATCATTACCCATCTATTTATCCACCAACACCACATCCCTACATGGACTTTGTTGCTCTTTATACTTACTCACCTGACTTCCTCTTTTGCTCCTGTCATTATTACTTTGGCCACTAGAGGTCGTCTCCTACAAAAACATAAAGTATGTGATGAGGCTACACATGTTACTACATTAAAACATAACCACGTCACATACTTACTGTACATTTTGGGTTCAAATTCCTGTGTTTGTTTGAGTCATCTGTCCTCCTAAACTGCGTCCCTACTTTGCTGCTCTTTATACTTACTCACCTGACTTCCTCCTTTGCTCCTGTCCTAATCTCTACGGCCACTAGAGGTCGCCTCCTAAAAAGAAACTTAAATAATCATAATTATCCTATACAGCCATTTTTTGGTGGGTGCAGTTAGGCAAATAAGTGTTTGTTCCAGAGGTTAAGTATGTGATGTGGTTACATATGTAACTACATTAGTACATGACCATGTCACATATAGAGATTTGTGTTTGTTTGACTCCCTACGTGGACTTTGTTGCTCTTTATACTTCTTTGTCCGACCTCCTCCTTCGCTCCTGTCATTATTACTGGAGGTCGCCTCCTAAAATGAAACAGAAATAATCCTAAATACCCTTTACGGTCATTTTTTTTTTGGTGTGAGTCTGTTTTTTTCAAATTGATCTTAAGTTGCTAATTTTTTTCTACCATATTTTATTTCTGTAAGAGTTGTTAAAGAACTTTTTTGTCCCCAAAGTTCATCATTCCTGGCTGCACAAAAATCTGCTCATTCCCTTGACTGTGGAACGTAGCTGCCATCAGACTCCCACTGACAGTGTGAAGGATGACACTATTTATAATACTGCACACCTTCTGTTGATTTAACACGATCCCTCCCCTTTTCCTGCAGGCTTCTGAACGGCGAGACAAAGTCAAATCAAATGATCATAAAGACAGAGAATCCCAATGATAAGACTGCTGCTAAGCTATCTTTCACACAATGTGTTTCACCGTTGTGCTGTACGGGCTGTGCTTCGGTTTCACACTGTTCAAAAGCATCAAAGCTGAAAAGTCTTGACAGGTTGTTTTGAGATGAGCTCTGCTGGTTTCCATCACATCCCTTTCTGGTTTTAGAGAAGGGGATGTAAAGACGACCAGAGCGACGACACACAGAATAAAGTAACAGTATAAACAACAGCAATCCAGAATAGTATTGCACAAAGGGTGGCTTAATATGTGATTCACTACTGTCTTAACACAAGTCTCTCCTCGTTATTGATACAAAAATAGATAAGAAAACATTTACTGTATAGAAAGTATATGGCAGACAATCAAGAAGTGGGTCACTTTGTTCTAAATATCAGTAATTCAACTCAGAAATTGTCACACCCAACGAGAAAATGCAACGACTACCTATATCACAGCCCCNNNGTGAAATGAAGTGAGAAAGCGGTTAAAAATAAAACCCAGTGGCGTGCCGACTCTGCGAGTTTGTCGGAGCACACTGTGGCTCCTGTTTGGACTCCCTTCAGTGAGCGGCGCCGTGTGTGCTTTCTGTAATTACGGATGCAGGTCTGTGTGCTCTGAGGGTGTGTCTGTGTCTGTTTGTGTACTCGGTCCAGAGAATTTATGAAGTGACTAAACCATAAGGCAAGGCTTGTTAGCACCCGGGCAGGTAGGAGAGAGTTAGCAGGTACATTTCCTTCCCACCTGTTGGCCTCACTGCTGTGATGTGAAGCTATTTTTAATGCAAGAGATACCCATAAAAAACAGAATACGCCTCTGACATTCGGTGTGACTTTTGAATAGCAGATGGAAACTCAAGATCACAGAACCGCCACAGTCACTACTACATGTTTCTATATATTCTCAGTCCTTTTCTAAAAATATCTAGAGATCGCTGCTCGACGCTTCCACTGTTGTGAGTTTTATTTGCCTGAAAAATGATCGATGTCGATGTTTTGTTTGCTTAAGTTGAGGCTCAGACGGTGGTGAGCCGTCGTGCCTCGGCAGTGTCACTGAGAGGGATTCATGAGAGCGAAGTCTTTCAGTTTAAGTCTCTAGATTATTTATCCATACATTCGCTTCAACTCTTTCCAGTATGGCCGCTATTCCTCAGCCTTCACTGTCTGTTAATATTGCCCTGCACGTTTTAATGCAACAGAAAATTGCAATTGTGTTGTACTGTATTCAGTTTATGAAACGTTTTGTAGCCCAAAAACAAAAATTTGATTGTAATTATTAATATGAGGAACAGGGAAGCTAGCAAAGCGTGATGCTAGCTTCATGTAGCTTCACCTCGAGCTTAAACAACAGACGTCAGGAGCTGTGGTGGAATGTAACTAAGTACTGTACTGAAGTTCAGGTACTTGAGTATTTTTATTTTATGTAACTTCTTACTCCTCTACTTTTAGCTGACAGCTTTAGTTACTTTTCAGGTCGAGATTTAACATAAAAAAAACATGAAACTGGTGAAAATAAAGTGCTTTTTTCTTTAAATTTAACCTCATAACAGTATATAAAGTAGTTAAAATGAGTCCTAGCTTAAATGCAACAATTATAATAATAATCCAATAATATATTGGGAATATAAATAACAACTGAGTGGGGTCATTCTGCATAACAAGTACTTTTACTTTTGATACTTTTTGATGCTGATACTTTTGTTCTTTTCTGTTTTGATTGCAGGACTTTAACTCGTAGTGAAGTGATTTCACAGTGTGGTGTTAGTACTTTAACGTTAGTAAGGGATCTGAATACTTTTTCCACAACTGGTCTGGAGAGATTTAAACTGAAGTGCTAAATAGAAAAGTATACTGGTGTTTTTGTTTCCTGTTTAGTTCTAATTCTAGTAATAGTAAATAGCAGTTTCAGTGAAAAAGCATGTGTTTGGGATGTAGTGAGCTGCATTATAATGCACAATTTGTGTGTTTTCATAAAGTTTCACTGTTGTTCACCTTGAGTTTTCCTCACAAATTCCAGGTCACACAGGGTGAGTAACTGATACACAAACGGTTATTCTAAGGGTGACGTATTCCTTAATAAATGACAAAGCTACAGTCAAAGTTAAAGTTTAGAAAAACAAACAAACTTTTTGAGTTAATATTTTCTAACAGTCAGCCTCTCAGAAACTGGGGGTGTGGTTTGTTTGACATAGTGGCAGCTTAAGCAAACAATCCCACAACTGACACGTATTTTGTCATATCTGACGACACCTTTTCCAACGTAGATACAGACGTCTCTCAGTGGGACCACACCGCAGAGTTTTGTAGTGAGAAACTGACTGAGAAAACAGGTTTTCAGTGCCTTTAACTATCGTGGGGCAAAGTTCACGACAAACAGAAAATAACTAACTAATTCTGTTTTTTAAGGAGTTTTTCATTATCTGAAGAGAGATTAAAAGAACAAGTTTGGGATTTTGGGATGTATAAATAATATTTGAGTCCATGTTTGGGCTTCTAAATTTAAAAAACGATTGATTTTGTGGAGACAACAAACTCATGTTGACATCAGTTGTTTGAGCCGGAGGTGTAGATTCACTCAGTTATCAGATAATAATTTACTCGACAGCTTTATCCAGAAGCTGGATAGCAGCTCGACTAGTTCTACATCCAAAAGTGCCATCTACAGAAACTTAACGGTCATTACAAGGCCGTCCATTAAAAGCCGGTCCACTAATCAATGTCTGTCAGTGGTTTTACATTAAAAATGCTTATTCTGTCTCCACTGACCCCGGCTCCCTGGATGTCTGACACATCCCTCTATCCCAGCTGAATCCATTTCGCCTCCGTGCAGTTTTTCTCACTCCTCTCTTCACTTACTGTTAGGACTCCAACAAACTGTGCCAGCGGCAAACCTGCTGTCCTTTAGACTCTTTCATCTGAGTCCAGTGGGTGAGCTCCTCCTCTCCGGAGCTGTTGAGGCCGAGCGAGATCCATCCAATCATCTCCTTGCGCTTCATGCTGCGCTTGTTGTAGACGGAGAGGATGAGTGTGACGTCCGACAGCTGGAACAGAGCTACCTGGAAGATAAACGTCTCTTTGTAGGTGGGGTTGGGCTGACCTCTGCAGATGGATGTCTTACACTTGGACATCTCGTGGCCCATGGAGTTCAGTAAGGTCAGCTTAACATATGTATCTGAGCGGGAAACAGGCAGGAGAGAAGATTAGAGGGGGAATAAAGCAGCTCTTTAGAAGTATTTTTACACAGCAGCTGATTTGAGCCCTGGATCATTTGTGCAAACTCCTTATGTTTCTCCGGTGTATTCCCTTTGAATTAAAGCATCGCTACCTGCTGCAGCTGCTTCCTCTGCAGCAACACTATGACCCATTTTCCCCACAAAGCATTTGTTCTTGTAATAATGTCACTGCAGTTGATGTATAAGCTCATGACCACATAGGATACGTTTTTTTTTCTTTCTCTCTCTTGATCAAACACGAAGCACAGCTGTGAGTGTTCCTGATAACAGAGCGAGAACTCAAAGGGTGCAAGGAGCGTTACTTCTGTCTTGTTGCTATGCAACTACTGTACGTCTAACCTGAAGCAGGGAATAATGTGGAAGATAAAAATGGACTAGAAAGAGTTAGCAATGTGTCTGCCTCTGCTCGGAGGACGAGGATCCTTTTCTGAAACAGATGATGGAGCTAAAAATTAATGCTCCCATCAGGAAAAACCCTCCAGGAGCTGCTGACACGGACAGTGTCATGACATCACACGTGAACGCAAAAAACATGATGCACGCCTGCTGCCAGTGGTGGAAAGTAACTAAGTACATTTACTCAAGTACTGTACTGAAGTACAGTTAAGATGTACGTGTACTTTCCATTTAATGTATTTTATACTTCTACTTCACTACATTTAGCTGCCGGCTTTCGTTACTTTTCAGGTCGAGATTTAACATAAAAAACGTGATAAATTTAAAGTGATTAGACATTTTAAAAAAAACTGAAAATGCTGCTTACATAAATCATGAAATTATTCAAAGTGAAGTGTTTTTTCTTTCAATTTAACCTCATAACAGTATATAAAGTAGTTAAAATGAGTCTTACCTTAAATGCATCAATAATAATAATACAATAATATATTTGGAATATATAAAACAATCCAAGTGGGACCATTCTGCAAAATTAGAATTTTTCCTTTTGATACTTTAAGTTAATTTTGATGCTGATACTGCACTAATTCTGCAGTGTGGTATTAGTATTTTGACTTTTTACATCACCGCCTGCTGCAAACAATAAGTATGCACTAAGTGACGGGTGCCGAGCTCTAACATGTCGGGATAATTGTATTAACCTTTAACGTGAGGCACAGAGATAAATGGTGCCGTGACATTGTGTCGTCAGCCAAACAGTCCACAGAATGTCTTATTCTCCTGAAAGCTCGTCTGTCAAAGGGCCAATGAACTGAAGTCAGAAACCAGGTGATCCAAAGGTCTGTTTCTCTGAGAGTACCTGCATGTTCTGCTCTATTACTGCATTTTGTTGTGCAAGTGATCATTTTAGCCCAAACCTCAATCTGAACCCTAAACAAGTGTTTTTTGTGCCTAAACCTAAGCATTTTCTAAACTCAGCATTTTCACAGCATATCACATACAGTATATTATTTTTCGACAAAAAACATCTAAAGCAAGCATAAAAAACCTTTTGTGCATTTCAAGTTTTGTTAATTTTGGTGTTTCCATCAAGCTTTTCTCATGCAAATCTTCAAAATACACATAGAAATTTGCTGATGGAAACACAACTACTGATACACATCTTATGGATTATTTCACAGAAGATATGAAGCTAAACCATATTAAACCAGGTCATTCATTATGATGAGTAATATGTAAATAGACTGGAGGCCATCACTAGACTGGAACAACAACAGTGTGAATTTCAGACTATTGGGCCGTCTGAGAAAGAGGTTTTTTGGGATAATGATCACTTATACAAATAGACTTTTGTTCCTATTTTTGCCTGGAAAAATAAGTGTAGCTCAAGATCTTTATATCCAAGCAGTGATCCTAATCACTGGATCAAAAATAGTGAAGAATTTTCCTCTGGTACCGAGCAGTTATGTTCCTGATAATCTCTCCACAGCTGATTCCTTTCTGCTTCAATGTAAATCAGTGCATATTCCGAAAAATCCTTCCCAATAAATCTCATTCATTACACGGCGAGGAGGAGAAAAGGAAAAACACTGGCATTATCAAGTGATTCAGCTTCCACCGTTTCCTTTTTCACTCCTCATTTCCATGCAGGAATCATGATATAAACTGAAGCCACAAATCCAGCGGAAAGTAAACGAGGCAAGACTGGCAATCACAATGGGTCTTTGAGAGTGTTTCGCCCCTCGTCTACAACCATACTCCGTAATAATGCTGTGTATTATGTTCCTGTCTAAGAGGGAGTATAAGGAATGAATTGCCGAGGCTTTCATGCTGTCGAGTGCCAGCTGCCTTCCAACGCCTAGCTCACCGCCTTGAATCACACATTCAGTTGCTCTCTTTGACATAAAAGCAGAGTGAAAAAAATAGCCTTGATTTCTTTTTTGACTGCTGCTGAATGGGCTCTGTGGAGCTGTGGATGTCTTAAGTGGTCAGTAGCGGTGATGCATGGCTCTTTGGTATTGTTGCTGAATGAGAGGGGCTGCGACTGATGATTAACTTGACTTGTCGGCTCGGTACTGTTTTGAAATTATAGAAAAGGAGCTCTGAAATTGCTCCGCATCATTCACCGCGCTCTTTCCACTTTGTGAGACGCACAAAGTCAATCAAGGCCTTCATAAGGATTTTGCACAAAGACTTTTTTCAGTGTTACCAGATGTGACTATTTTCTAAATGCAATTTGTATACACTGTGTGGGATATGCTATTCAGGAAAGCACAAACAATATCACAATCTGGCAGCTAGTCATTAGTTACAGACATTCATAAATACGAGGAACACAGCAATTAATGGGAGGACAGTGCGGTGCGTCGATCAGATGAATATTTATGCTCAGCTCGGTCACAGAAGTCCTGTTTCTGTTTCGTGTGCTGTAAGCAGAACTGAAAATATGTGAAATTACACCCAGAGCATGCCAAAGTGTACCGTCTGAATAAAGCCAGCAGTGGATGACGCACAGCATTTCCTTCAAGCTGGCCGCCAGCCAGCAAGCAAACCGGATTGAGTTAGCATGAAAAGTGTTACTTCTGAGGGAAAGCATGAAAGAGTCGCAGGCATCACTGGCACCAACACAACACACAGAGACACAGGTAGTGAGGTGGAGATGATGCAGGGGAGCGTGCTCACATTCAGAAGGAGCTATCTTCATGGATACGTGTCAGAGTTTAAAAAGGAGAGACAATAAACATGTAAATATGAAGTAATTGCAATAGCTATCTCTGCCGTGGAGGTCATGTTTGTGGCTCAATTTGTGTGTTTTTTGCTTGATGATGGAAAAACGTCTGGCGCCATTTTGACGTTACTTGGTGAAAAGGTGTGGCACAGGCCGAGGAAGAACCGATTAGATTTTGATGAAGATCCAAATCACAGAGCGGATCCCAAACTATTTTTCAGTGTTGCTAACATTGAAGACAAGGCTCAGTTAACAGAGCGGTCGCCCACTGGAAGGTCGGAGGTTCGATCCCTGAACATGGCAGTCAACACGTCAAAGTATCCTGGGGCAAGATACTGAACCCCAGGATGCTCAAATTTTTTATCTTCGTAGAAACTTTGCTTATCTTTGTAGTTTGAGTCTCCACTTAAAGCTGATCTGTGGTTTGACATAGGAACATTGAAGTTCTAGGGTTGAGAAAAAAAATTGCCAAACGAAACAGCTGTTGATAGCAATAAACTGGGAGCGTGTAGACCATCATCACCTGCAGGTCGACATCCAACCTCACTTATAATATCCAAATGCGCCCTTCAAGGTCAGTTTCTACCTTTATCTAATCGAGCTCCTACATAAGGTGAGTCTTAGTATAAATACAGTGGGATTCAAGCAGAAAATCAAGCAGAAATTCACTTCAATGCCTCTTTAAGTTGAAAAATTGCGAGTGCTTTTAAATGTCTTGGTTGTCACATAGATCATTCCTTGTTCAAATAATGTCTTACAGATATTATCATGGAAGTACATTAAATAGAATATTGAAAAAATATCAAATACAGTACAGAAATAGAAATGGTTTGTGTTTGAACGCCTGTATCCATGAAGATAGTACGAAAAGGTCGAACATTTAACAGCGATCGTACCAGGGACAGAAACTTACCTCTGATAATATAAACCTGTCCACCTATCAAGTGTTTTAGACAACAGAACAGCCCATCTGACAACAAGGGTTGGACAGCAGTAAGAAAAAACAACGGACCAAGATGTCAAAAAGGTAGTAGGGTGAGAGAACTTCAGGTGCAGACATAACAGAAGATGCGAGGAAAGAGAAACGGGGGGCAGAAGGCCAACAACATCACACAGAGTTCAACTAGAGGCCGTTTCTGTTCGGACCCCTGGAGACTGACCAGTAAATGAGGGAGCACCAGGGATCAAACCGAGGAAAACTGAGGAGCAGGAAGTGCAGCTGAGAGAGATCTCACTATCTGTTATTGGGAGAAGTTTCAAGCCGTGCATAGTTTCTCTCTGGATCAGACAAATTAAAGAGAATAGCACTCAAGATCCTCATTTTCTAGAAGTGTGCAAGTGTTTTTCATGATTTCTTTTAAGGGTAATGATGAGTTTACGGTTAATGACCTAAAAGACGTACAAAAAAACAAGTTGGTTGCTGTAAAAAGTAGAAATTTTGACTGAAGTTTGGTGTAAAAACACAATATTACTGGTTGTGACATTTTCTGTAGAAGCAGATTATTATAGAATGGCATTACTACATGATCCCCATGCACGGGCTCAACTTATCCTTTTTTTCTCATCTGAAATAGCTAAAAGAATAGTTCACACTCTTTCAACAATCACTCAAACAGAACGTTTTAGAGTACTTACTGGGTGGCTTGTTGGCAGCCAGGTTTTTAAAGTGGATGCCTTTGATGATCTCCACTGAGAGGCGTCCTGTCGTGGCGTTGTACACCAGGCCCACGAGGATCTCCGGCGTGGAAGTCTGACTGACTGACTGGAATGATGAGGCGCTTTCACTGCATGTCATATCGGAGAGGCTGACCTGGGATTCACCACCCTGGAAATGTTTGCAGAGGATTGTTCACTGGTATATGTCTAATAACGATCACAGTCAGTGCTTCCCTTTCTGGTGCAATATCAAGAATGTACTGGTTCCTTTTACACCCCGTTAGTTTCTAACACGATCAAAAACATTTGCAAAAACCCGTGTACAAATGCTTTTAAACGAGCCGACGTCTATGTCAAATTTTCTACTGATCCCATTGGTGGATTATGAGACTAAGGGCACAGACATGCAAGACACAAAGACTTTATGGTTGTTTAGCTTCTTTGTGTTGTTGTTTAGTGTGTCTTTGTAGCCAGTGATCATCTTTCTGTGATTTTGTGTCTCTTTGTAGTTCTTTTGCCATTTTTTGTCTCTTTCTAGTTGTTTTGTGTCTCTTTGTAGTAATGTTGAGTTTCTTTGTAGTTGATTGGGTTGTTTTGGAGTCTTTGTAGTAGCAATGTGTCCTTGTTGTTTTATGTCACTATGCAAATTTTTTGGGTCCTTTTGTAGGTATTTTTTGTCTGGTTGTTTTGCCACTTTTTGTCATTGTACATTTTTTGTCTTTTCTTAGATGTTTTGTGTTATTTTGGTCCTTTTTCCTGTATTTTTTTCGATGGTTGTTGTTGTTTTTTTTGTCTTTGTGTCTCTTCGTAGTAAGTTTGAGTCACTTGTGTTGTTTTTGTCTCTTTATACTCTTTTTGTGTCTTTATACTTGTTGTTTTATGTTTCTTTGTGATTAGTCTGAGTCTCTTCCTGGTTGGGACGTGTTTCTCTGACATTTTGTAGATGAAGGCCACAGTCCCTGGTAGACCCTCATAGCTAAGCCCTGGCAATACAAAGTGTTGATAAAGATGCATTTCCCTGTCAATGTTTACTTTTCCTTTGTCAACACCATATGTTTCTCTCTTGCAAAAGCAGTTTAAAAAAACAGTATTGTGATAAACAACAAAAGGCAACTAAACTAATATATGAAAAATCCCTTGTTGAATATGTTAATGGCCCCTAGTGGTTTGCTTTTTTAAGGCCCTTTTTTCCTCTTTGTAGTCTGAAATGTATTTAAATTGACGTAACTTTTTAAATTCCAGGAAAAGCAAAACAAACCAGCACATCTGAATCTAAATGTTCTATTCCCTGATGTGAAATAGAGGCAGTGTTACTCCACCATCCATCCCTCAGACACATTAAACCAACACGTCAAACAGAAGTAGCTGGTTAGATCTTAATATGAAAGATAAACACATGAAAGATCAAGCACCATGAGGAGCAATTAGTGAGAGCGCTTACCGGGAGAGCGCAGCATGGATCCAACATGACCGGCACAGACACTTTGCCCTGGAGGTTGAGCTTGGTGAGGTAGAACACCTTTTCCCCGAGCACCTTCTCCTTCTTCATCCGCCGCATGCTGTAAAGGCGGAATCGGATGGCGTAATTGCTGATCATCTCGGACTCCACGTGGCTGAAGTGGAAGGTCTCGGTGAAGATTGGGCACGGACCCCTCTGGATGCCAGTCTTGGCTCGCTGCTTCTTGGTGGGCAGCAGCACCAGGTGGACCTGCCAGGAGATGTTGCCTGTGCGTTTTACGGCAGGGAGATCGGACACGGCCGTGATGGTGAGCGCCAGCTGCTGATCCTCTGAGTCGTAGTCAAACACCACATCCAGAGTGCCGTATTTCGCAATTGGGTCTGGTTCATAACCTTTAGGGAGCTGAGCTGCTGATCCACGGGCTGACATGTCCTAAAAACACAAACGAGATGTTCAATGTGTCACTGTTAGGGGTGTGACGGTGCATGGGTTTAGATTAATAAAACAATTCAATGTTGAATATTGTCGTCTTTATTGGAAGCTTTTATTTTGACAATCTCCCCATTTGGTTTTGAGTAAGTACTTGAGTTACTTGACTTGCTCGAGTAATTAAATTGAGCACACAGATAGAACCTGTATTGGCAATGGTCTGTGCTCATAATTGAAAAATCATCATTAGAGAATTCTGACAGGTTCATGACAGTTTTAGAGCAAGAAGTGTTTCATTTTAAAGCAGTATTAACCAGTGACTTTCAGCCAAATGCGTCACTGTTTGCTTGTAGTTATTTATCTAAATGGTCAGCTGAGACAATAAACACATATTAGTTAACATTTCAAATTGATTAAAGTTCAGTTCAGTTCAGCTGTGTCCCCAGTTAACAGGGTCACTCGTTAAACACAGTGTTTTACCCCCCTTACTCTTGCTTACCTCTGGGCTGAGGACAGCCGTACTGTCACTGGGTACGTCCTCCTCGTAGCCCTTGTTGAGATAACTCTCCGTCTCGTGGCCATCGCTGCACTCACTGGGACATTTTCCAAAGGACAGGTGGGGGCTGCCGCTGGTATAAGACAGATCACACTTGGCGTCTCCCAGGTCAGACAGCGTGCAGGACATCCTTGGAGAGCCATTTTCATCCTGATACGGAGGTGGCTGAAGCTCATCCAGTGGTGGCGTTCGTCTCATCCTCTGGATGCAGTTGGCTGGTTGGAAGGAAGTCAAGAGATGGATCAGAGATCGTACAGATTAACACTCAGACTCTGTTACAGCAGTTGTGATCAAAAATATGAATGTTGACGTGGTGTTTTGCCTCAGACAAGTTAGCAAGCTTTAAACACTGACTTACAACTGCTACATCAAAATGTCTGGTTGTTGCATCTTCACTTGTCAGCTGATATAGACTAAAGAATTCTGACAGGTTCATGACAGTTTTAAAGTGTTTTATTTTAAGGAGTGGCGGTGTTAACTGGTGACTTTCAGCCAAATGCGTCACTGTTTGCTTGTAGTTATTTACCTAAATGGTTAGCTGAGACTATAAACGCATATTAGTTGACATTTAATATTGATGCACACTCCCTTATCTACTTCATTATTGTGTACAAACTGTAAAAGTGTCTTTATGTTTTTTATTGTGGAGACAGGTAAACTACTCAGCTTGAAAGTAAAATGTATCTTTCAACAGATTGCCAAGAAATGTGTTACAGACATTCATGTTCCCAGAGAATTGAGCCTATTGACTCTGGTTATCTCTGGGGTCACTGCAAGTCAAAGTTCTCCCTTATCCTGTAAAATATCTTCTATGTCCCACATTGAACAGTTTGTACAAACACTCAGAGTTCCCAGACGATGCATCCTGCTGACTTTGGTGATCTCTAGGGCCACTTATGGTTGAGAATATAATGTCTCACCAATTAGCGGACAGATTGTCGTACTAAAAAAACAAAACTTCTTGTTAGGTGCTGGCGGACATAAAATAAAACAGAATAGTAAAGCTGCACATTTCAGCAAACTGCCTTTTTTTAAGAGCAGGATTCTCATTCATCCTAAAAAAGGCAATTTGCCAAAACATTGATCTGTATAAGTTGAAATAAATGCATTTCAGTTATGAGTGTGCAACTTCCCCATTCCCTTTTATCATCAGTATGTCATACTGGCATAATATTTAGTTCAAAGCACCACAGAGCTTCGGCATAGACTCAAAGAGCTGAAGCACCTAAACCAGAGTTATTACTGTAGGCAAGGCAAGACAAATTGATTAGCATAGCGTAGGTTACACAGACGCTAACACAAAGGGCTTCTCTAAGACAAAAAATAATTTTAAATAAACCCAATGATAAGCACATATTTTAATTCAAAGGTGAGGTATGTGCTACTAAGAGCAGCCAATCCCAATCTTTGGATTTATAATGTATGAAAAATATTATTTAATAACACTATATGCTAATAAGAGATTTTAGTTTAGTTTAGCAGCAGACTAATGAGTCGCCCTATTAGTTTTCCTTATTTATTTACCATGATAATGTAGGATAACAGGAGACAAGGTGGAGAGAGAATGTTGTAATGAGTTTACAGAATTAACACTAATTAAAACACAGTAAAGGCTGAATTTACTGACGGTGAAGCAGCCATTACTAAAGGCTTAAACAGTCATTAATGTGTATGCACTTCGGATAGCCTTGATGTTTTACTCTATATTTTATCAACTGGGGTTAATGTAACTGCTCAGTTTTCCATGTAATTCTTTGGCATTAAGTCATACAATGTTACGCGCAATTTATCCTATATTTCACTTTCACTCCGACAAATGGAGCTCATCTGCCCGTCCTTGTGAGCATAATGTGCTCTGAGAGGAATCTTTTGAATGCACAACCTAAATAAAACATCAGATATGCACCATTAAAGGGGCTGAACTGAATACTTCTTAATCTGCCACAGATTTCATGCCTCTCACCTTTCTAAATGATTCAGTTTGCCTGGAAGGCAGAGAATGAGGCTATACCGAGAGTCTCTGTGGCACTTGTAAAGAAGCTTGAATAGTGTTGTCAGCTGCATTCTCAAATCTGCCTCCCTTGTCCAATTTGGATTCACAAAAATTGAGCAGCCGATGCTAATACTCCCATAGGGACACTGGTGAAGAGTGCGCTAAACCCCGGTCTCTTGGAAAGAAAAAAGAAAAGAAAGAAAGAAAACAAAAGATAGAGAAGAAAATAACTTGGGGGAAAAAAGTCCTCTTCTTTTTCTGTCTCTGTAACTTTTGGAAAAAGCCAGCCATGTGATGACGTAACCCTCTCCGACTCATTGTTCCAGCTTTCTCCCGAGTTCTTGAAACTTTCACTCTTAATAATGTCAGTGAGACACCACCTCAAAGTGGCACATAACTGTGGCAAGATGGAGGCAGAGGAGTCTTAACTAAGTGTCATGGAGGGCTTGATAAAAGGAGCAAATCCATTTTGAGCAGCTTTTTTCCTGCTGAGCCGGGGGCGGTTGATTTGATGGAAGCTGCAGTGTAAAAGCACTACTCTTTTCTCCAGCCCGCTAATTGGGATGGTTACCATTCCTCCTCTCGTCTAACCCACCCTTCCTTCACAGAGCTTCATCCCCTCTGTACTGCCAGTCGCCTTGTTTTTGCCTCCTTGTACCTCTCTAAGTGAAGAAACAGTTTGTGCTTTGAGAATCTTGACAGTGAGTCTCAGGTATAAATATCTTAGGTGACAAATGAGCCGAGCAGCACTTCATTGTCCTTTTTTTGCAGGGCTACAAGGACCGCCCCATCACCTCTAGTTTTACAAGACAGTAAGGCAAGATTTCACAAAGCAACTGTTACACATCATGAAATCAGCAGCTATCAATAAAGCAAGAATGAGGGGTCAGAGCCTTTAAGGCAAAAAGCCAGAATCAGTTTGTGTCGAATCTCCTGCTAAGGTCAATTTAAAGATTATTATTTGGTATTTGAATGCTTTATTAGACAGCCACAGAGAGAATGAAGGGGGGAGATAGAGGGGAAGCTGAGTGGATACTAGAAGGTGGGGTTAAAACTCTGCAGATGGCTGATTGGTCGAACAGAAATATCACCTGCGACGTCCTCCGGAGTAAACTTGCGAATTCCAAATAACCAAGCTACGGTCAATAGTGACGGACACAGATTTTAAAATACGACAGCCCACAAAAAGTCAAAGCCATTTGTGACACTGGACACTATACTGTACTCTGACACTGTACTCTGCAGTGGCGTTCTAAACAAGCTAGCAAAACCCAAACGTAGCATTCATAAGAAGTTTTTTTATTATCGATGATCAAACCTACACAAGCATAATTATAAGCTAACCCTAAAGTTACCGTCACCTGTTAGACGTTAGTTTTGCGAACCAACCAACCAATCAACAATCTTTACCATTTTCCCACCAATCCAAACTAAATTGAACAAAACATAAGTTTCTCCGTGTCTAGCCGAGGGTCCTGGCTTTGATAGCCTCATGGCTTCCAACCAGAGCTAACCAGTTGAGAAAATGTCCCTCAATACACTTTTTAACATGAACGTTAAACTAAAAGAACATAAAGCGCAGCCCTGACCAATCACAGCATCGCAGGGCGGGACTTGTTCGTAACACAACACTGACATCTTGGATCAAACCTTTATGAATTCGTTCCATTGAATCATTTCTTCAACACAGAAATAATTCATGAAATTTGAGTTTTTCATGAATTATTTGTATTGCAACGTGTTGCAGCACCGAGCGGCCGTGACGGCACGCTAACCTCAGAGTAGAAAACCAAAAGGCAGGTCCAGACAAACCTCCGATTATTTCTCTCTAACTGCTCGCTTCCTATTTTGGGAGGCTGTGAGGTGCCACCGGGGCACCCGCCCTGCCTGATTCTGCAGCCTCTGCACAATCCTCCTCATGTATAATACATATGTCCTGAGGATAAAGCTCTGAATACTCACAGACAAACACACGCAGCAGTGGGAGCTGAGAGAAAATAACAGAGGCGCCTCCAGAACTCTTCCGACAGTAGCTGCTGCTGCTGTATCATGGGATCTGTCTCTAATTTCTAATGATGTTTTGGTGTTTTGGTGTAAAGCGTGACCTGCTGAGGTCACTGTGTGGTCATCACTGGTTAATGACGGCTTGGTGGGAGACAAAGCTGCAGCCATCAAAGTGTTACCACAGAGAGGAAAATACCAAAACTCTTCTCTCCATCAAAGTGTTAGCGTGACGACGTCAAACTCACGATTCTGTTCAGAGTGTGAGGTGAAACTGATCCTGTGATTATGGGGCGTGTTTCAACCGAACCAGGAAAAAAAAATGCCTCTTCGCTCTATTGGATAGATCAACAACCATGTTGTGGGCGGGGCTAAAGTTCAGCTGCACCCAGGCTGTCAAAGTGTGGCAGATTATAATAAATATCTGATGGACCAAACAAGGTTTTGCAAACGTATCTCAGTTTCCTTTCCATAGATGTTTTATTTTACAAAAAGAAATAATCTGCCTCCAGTGTTGAATATTCAATATAATCCTCAAACCTTTAAGGGTTTTTGACTCACACAAGAACAAACACAAGACCTTTCATAGCTTAACTGTTGGTGTATAAATAAACCAAGTCAATTTGAAATTACTGCTGTCAGGCATACATGACTCAAATCCACTGACTACATGATGTTCCTGCTGCAGACTTTGTCCAAAAACGTCTTGAATCCGTGTTAACTGCTGCTTTGAAATACATGAACTGGAAAGTTACAGTATTGCTTTCAAGTCATATTTTCTCATATTTTCTCGAAAGTCCCGATGCAGCAGCCAATTTCCTGACAAACTTAACCCCATTAAAACAAGCTGAAAATCAGAAGGTCAATCACCTGAACCTGTTGTTCCCAATTGAGGGACTGGGACCCCAAAATAGGTCGCCGGGTACATTTGAGGGGTCTAAAGATGATTAACAAAAAGGTTGCATAATTTGATCGTAAATATCGAATATCTTGCAGCCCAAAGAAGCCATTTCATTACTTCATAATGCTCCTTTTCACTGTATTCAGACATTAATGGACTAAACAATAAATCCAATTATTGAGAAAATAATCTGCAGATTAATAAATAATGAAACTGGTACTTTTATTTTATGCCCCAGTTGCAAGTTGAACATGTTTTGTTTTGTCCCAAACAAAAAAGGTTTGAAGCCCCGTTCAAAATAATGGCCTCATTTAACAACTTTGCTGTTCAAAAATTAATTTGACTGACATGAATTGAAAAGAATGATGTGAATAACTTTCCAGCAACATGCACAAAACTAGTGGCACAGTAATTTTGGTCTGATTTTTTGTGTAATATGAATGTTTCCTTTGTTTGTTGTTGTTGTTGTTTGTTTCCTTGTATGTTAGAAATGCATGATATATGAACATTGCTAAAGGGAGCACATTATGATAAAGAAGTTCAAATAAATTTACTAATTGAATGACTTCAATGATCTCGCAAGATTTAAACGTATGTTTTCTTTAAAAGAAAATATGTGTTAAAAATACGTTAAAAAAATAATCCATTTATCATAGAAACAAACTGTAAAATCAGGCATTATCATCAAAATTTGAACTTTCTGACAGTCTTAAAATAATCATGTGTAACAAAAGTTTTCATTAGTACAAGTAACCAAACTGAAGCTTAAAATTGTGTAATTTCTGTCAAAAACACTTTATTCTACATGTCCTATCTAAAATATTGACAAAAATAATAAAAGTTTGTAATAACTACATCCTGTTAAAAACATTCAATTCTGCATTTCTCAACAACAATGTGAAGCCACGACTGATTCTGCTGAGACAAACAGTCACAGGACCAATATTCACTGAAAATCCGACAGAACTGCAGGCAGTTTACACAGAGCTGAGAGGAGAGGACAGGAAAGATTCTAAAAATACATTTAAAAAGTAATTCAATATGTAATGTGTGTAGAGCCAGTTGTTTCTTTTCCAATATTCGTAACATTTGTGGGCACTTGTAAAAAAAATATTTATCAGAGAAATTCAACTTGCTTTTTTTCTAATTTTTAATGGTTTATTCCATTATAATTGTGTTATTCTGCACAAAAAGATATTTGTTTTAGTTGTTCCCACTTCTAGCCATGATTGTGCTGATTCCATAGAGGTGCAGGACTTATATGTTGCAGAGAAATACAAAAAACACCCAGAAACAGCTCAGAGTTCAGAGGATTAACAGGAAACTTGTTTCATCATCCTCCCTGTGAACGTCTGTGAAGCTCCGTGTGGCAGCACGCCGCCTCTCCGAGCGCCGCACCGAGGGCGACAGCGCCCGTCTAGCGGTGACGGGGAGACGTGCAGCACTTGCGTAACGCCAACCTTGCTCAGTGCGTTGCATCTTTGCTAATGGAGTCAGAAGCATGTCATGCGCTGTTTATCCCTCAGCTACACATTCAAACATTGCTTTAAATAGATCGTGCCAGACACTCTGCATGGAAGCCACTGTCTTATATAACACGGAGCCGGTTCAGCCGTGACTCACCGATCGAGGACCCTGGCAGAGATTAGATTGTTTTTGTCTTTGAAAAACGCTGTCAGACTATAAACACGCTCGTCTCTGTCTGAGGAACACGAGCGCGTCAGATCTTTGCATGTGTCCAAACAAACAACGATGTTACAGTCTGCAGGAGATCATCATCACTTTGTTTTGTTTTTTAAAGGATCAGGTGTTTATTCATAAGAATCCACTACAGTCAGGTTAACATGTATAGGTTTTACTGGCCGTTTTCCTCAATTCTTTTTGATCCAGTTGACCTTCATGCTTATTTACTTCAAAAACAATAATTAAAATAGTTTGACATCCGAGAAAATGTTCTGCAGAAGCAAACTATCCTGGGAATCCTGGGAAATATGAAAATAAGTTTCATATTGTTCATTTGGTTAATAATTTAACACACTATTTATGTTGATCAACAATAGAATGAACATCACACATGGAGCATGAGCTAGTGATGGCAAAATAAAGCTTCAGGAACCTTTTTCTCGATTTTTTTGAGCCCACTAGATGGCGCTCTTTGTTAAAAAAAAAGGCTTGAAAACACACTGAGCAGCCATTCCTTGAGCCTTTTCCTTTATTTTAAATATTTTAATTTAATAAAGTTTTTAAAACTTGGGTGGTGAAAAAATGATTTACTTAAAAAATAAAATAAAATATGCCGGCCGCCATATCGGTTATCAATTAATTTCCTGCTCTAAAAACAGAATCAGCCCAAAAAATCCCATATCAGTCAGACTCTGTTTTCAACCAAAAATAAGAAATTTTACATAATTTTTAAGCACTTTTAAAAAATATGTTTCGTGTATAATAATTTGAAAATCTTAAAGACAAAACTTACTGAGGACCAACTACAACCATGAGACCTGGAACAAGTCATTCGATGCTCTCCACATTGATTTAACATTCATTCTATTTAACACGTTTTTCTTTGTTTGTTTGTTTGATAATCACAAAAAACTGAAATATTAACCGCAGAGACACAAGTGTTTTTGAACTTTTCCTTTAAATACATTCAGCCTCTGATGCACTGGCACCACTCCACCTGAATACATGAATCCCATAGAAGAAATAACTGCGGCGCATTACGTGATGTCAGACATGTTACTGGGCCTAAATGATTGATTCACATTCAGGGTTCAAACGGAGTGTGTGTGTGTGTGTGTGTGTCAAACAAAAGACTGATCCAAATAGGTCAGCGCTGGTGTTCTCCTGTGACTCGGTCGACGCTGGAATTAAAAGAAAACCTGCCTCACATCCAGCGCAGTGAACGCCTCGTGATGGTGAGCCGGGCAGATGGGAAACAGAGATGCATCAAAAAAAAAAGAAAAA
>CAFUXE010000068.1:504318-524826 GCA_903364295.1 Serranus cabrilla | reverse complement strand
AAGATGATTATTACAGGAACACATCACCCCAAATTCATTAATATTCATAACTAGATTATTATGCTGTTGCTGTAATTTCAAATTAATTAAACTAATTCTTCGAATTCTTTTGTAAATCCGCTTCAGATCAAACAAAAAAAAAATCTCAGGAAAACGAAAAAAAACTCAGGGAAACAAAAAAAACAAACAAAAAAAAAAACATGACCACTTAGGGCTTCCGTAGATTATAATGCACACTGTCAATTTTTGAGAAAATTTGAGGATTTTAAGTGCGCCTTATAGTCCGACAAATACGGTAATTGTGTTGAAATGCGTCTGACAGACGTTCAGCTTCAGGCTCACCTTGCTGCTCGTTCTTTTTCCTGAAGTCATCGAGGCACTGAAGGCTCCCTGCGTTCTCCAGCGCCAGCTTGTTGTTGAGGTACCAGAACAGGAGAGTCATGAGGATGATGAAGAGGCCGATGGCCGTCAGAAACCCCAGCACCTCTGGAGAGACTGAGACACAGTGACAGGATGGTCAAAGAGCTGCTGGTCAACATCAACACACTGAAGGAAAAACACTCAGCGGGGAAGATTAGAACAACAGCAAGAAAACTGGAGCTGAAAGTCTAGATTTTGTTGTAATGTAATAAATTACATTTAGTTAAGTGCTTTACATAAGTACAGTTTGGAGATACTTGTACTTTACTTGTTATTATTATCATTATTATTATTATTTCCATTTTATGTAACTTTTTACTTCTACTTCATTACATTTTGAGGCAAATATTATACTTTTTACTCCGCTACATTTAGCTGACAGCTGTATTTAGTTACTTTTCATGTTGCTTTTCAAAATAAAAGCCTTTTTTCTAAACCTCATAACAGTATATTGAGTAGTTTCCTGCACCACCTGATCACGTAATTAATAATAATAATCATACTTTTTTTTAAATAATTAACTTTACATTAAAGGAAATGTGCTACCGGTTATAAGCATAACAATCTATTTATAAAAAGGATTTAGATGTGAATAAATGTTTTTAATATCCAGATTAATGTGATTAAATCATGTTTAAACGCAGCGTGTTGAATGTTTTTAACGTCACCACTCTCCAACAAACAACAGCTCAACACAGACGAGCCAGAGAGTGAGAGCGAGGCAGAGCCGCTGATGAGACACAACCGGTTTGTTGCCATAGCAACAGGTTCAGGTGCAGCGTCACTCCAGACTCCAGACACACAGGAAAGTCACATCTCATTAGACGCTACACAGGCCGCCACGCATGAGTAGATACTGGAACAACACGATCGGATGAAACGATCGGAGGGAGTTTTTACGAGACGGCGACCAGCTGAACGACCTTCCGCCTCGAGTTTGACCTTCCAGCAGCTTCCTGGAGGCGCTGTGCTGCCAGCGTCAGGTGTGGTCACAGGGGGCGCTTCCTGTCTCACACGAAGACGGTTTTATGTCTGACGGAGCGGAGATATGTGCTGTCATGAAAACCTTTTTAACACAATATTTAATGCTGAAAATGTGACTTGGCTTGATTTAAAAATGGTGCTAGCATTAATAAAAAATTTTTATTTATTTTTTAAAATGGCAATTAACTGACACTTAAACAGTAATTATTATTAATTATTATTATTAAGCAATTTATTTAATTTTTATTAATTCTTTATATTTCTGCATCATTAAAGAATTGTCTGACAATGTAATTTATTGTTTTTATAATAATGATTTAATAACTTGATTTCTACAGCACCTTTTAAGAATAAGAGCTTTAACAGAGAGCAGTTAATCCCAAAAAGATGCGATGAGGCCATCAGAGTGAGATAAGGCTTAAGAAATGAATAAAAGGCAGCAAATTATCATAAACAACACAATCTCAGATAGCTGGGAAAAGTAACAAAGTAATAAGAAGAGAATAAAAAGGTAAAATTCTGACTATATAGAGAGTAGAATAGACAAAACAAACATTACATAAAAGCAAAGTCTATAAAAGTGGGCGCTCTGACGGAGGAAGCCCAGTCAGCGTTTTATTTAAGTTTAAACTTTGGAGCAGTAAGACGGGATCCACCTGAGGATCAAAGGAAGCAGGTCGGCTCGTAGGGAATGAACACATCTGATAAATAATTAGGAGACGGACCTTAACGAGCTTTAGAAGTGATCAATAAAATCTTAAAATCAATCCTAAAATGAAGCGGGAACAACTGAAAATATGCTAAAATCTGGCTAATGTGATGTCAACTAATGTTTAACAATGTAAAATATTATTTTATAAGGTTTTATATTTGAGAAAGTAGCTCTCTGGGTGCATTTGTGGTGTTAAATTAGTGCATAATCCACGTAAAAAGGCTCAGTTATTGATGAATTTCCCTCCTCTAAATTGAGTATCAGCATCGTTCTCAACGTCTCGAGCCGATCGAGTTTTCGTCCTGTGACAAAGCGACCGAATGAGCTCGGCGTCTTGTCCCTCAGCTGACCACTTAATGTCACCCTCTCAAGCTTAAATGCTAAACCACAATAATTACGGAGAGCACTTTCACTTCACGGCCCTCTACAAAAGTTCAGGAGCAATCAGCCCTCAGTTCCAGACACCGACTGTCACCTCCTGCCGGGAGTTCAGGAAATTAATTTGACATTTTACACGGGCAGAATAATGTGTCGCAATCAGGGACGCACACACAGCCGCTGACTGTTCACAAGCTGCTACACATTAGAAGACGTGAAGTACTCCGTGAGAGAAAAATGTCAATTTAAAGGGACATTCCTGCTTTATTTGCCCAGTATAATCCAACACTGAGAGCATGTTGGGGGGGAGTGTGTCTGTGTGTGAGAGCAGCAAACATCAGCTGTCATGTAACTGACAAAACACCGACTGCAGCTGTCAGTAGAAGTTAATGTCCAACAAGTCGGACACGACTGACACGTCGTTTTCAGAGTGTCATTGCAATGATCTGTCTATGTCTTTTCAAAATGAAACTGCAGAAAACTCAGTGTTTGGTGCATTATGGGCTGAAATACTGTCTTTTCGTTTGTTGCAGAGAAAGTTTGTATTCACAGTGTAACATGCAGGCTGCACCAAGGTTTTTATGTATGAGCCGCAGACGCTGCATACAAACTTTATCACACAAGTTTGAGATTGAAAAAGCAAACAGCTCTCTATTCTGTCCGACACAAACAGGCTGATGGGAGTCGGGCTGTTTAATGCAGAGGGAAGGAAAAATAAAGTATTAAAGTAGAGCTGCAATGATTAGTCCACTAACAATAATTCAATGGTTCATAGTTAAAGGGATTTTTCATGCAAACTTTTCTCTGTT
This sequence comes from Serranus cabrilla, assembly GCA_903364295.1. Lineage (NCBI taxonomy): Eukaryota > Metazoa > Chordata > Actinopteri > Perciformes > Serranidae > Serranus > Serranus cabrilla. The sequence goes on along the minus strand of CAFUXE010000068.1, from coordinate 521,523 downwards.
GTATATCATGTTAAAATTAATATCTTTGGGTTTGGGACTGAAAAAACAAGACTTTTAGAGACATTAAGTTGGACTTTTTTCACTAATTTATGATTTTAGAGACCAAATGATTAATAGATGAATTGAGAAGATAATAAGCAGATTATTGGACAATGAAAATAATCATTAGTTGCAGCCTTCAGTCTACTCCAGGCACACTTAGACTCAACAAAATGTAGAATAAATATTTAAAAATGCTCAAACGAAGTTAAACTATTTAGGATTTAAAGCCTCAACTTATTCTGAAGGTTTTCACAAAAGGGTTTGTTCATAAATCATCCATAGTCTGAATTATACAAGTTTTTAATTCTCAAAAAAGAATTGTATGGCTGTTAATAGTATTTTTTGAAGTGATAAAAGAGATTTTTCCTCTAATATGTCAACAAAAGAAATTACATTTTGTTTGCTATGTGGCTCTGCAGGTGCCCATCCACAGCTCCACCCTCCAAATATGGTCATTTTGGCTCCAAAATACCAAGATGGAGGCGGCCAAACGCCCAACTTGAGGCTTCAAAGCTACTTGTTTACGTTCTTTTATAAAGGTTCACTTTTCATAAATCAAGTGTTACATAAAAAGAGATACAGGGAAAAACACTAAATGTGTAAAATGTGAAAGCACCATTTCAGATCAGGAACAATCCATAGTAGAGACCGCTGAAGGATCATATAAATAAGACGTGTTTAAAGAAAAACTATGACAGCAAAGGGAAACGGTATCAATATACTTTTATAGTCCCGTTAGAAAGACGACACTGTTCACTCCTCAAATTACCGCTGAGCTCATTCACGGTGATGAATGAAGCTCTGCCCAACACGGAAATCACTCCACGTAAAGTCCATTTTGTTCAATTAAACCAAACGACTGCCTCGGTACAGACGGAAGATAATGAGCTCATTTGGAAAGAAAGTGTACTCAGATGACATCTTAATTTCCGATCAATGATGGTAATGATGTTTCCTGTTATTTATAATGCCCAGATAATGGCTGCAACAATTAACTGGATTCAGCAACAACTTCACAGCCTGTTTCAGTCTGTGGTGAAGTAAAATATGGTAATTATGGGAAAAACCTTGAAAAACAGCACCAGTGGATATAGTAGAAGAACAAGGAAGTTGGAATTCGTGAGAAAGGATCTGTCTCGTGTAGTAAGCAAGCTCAGGTTTGGGTTAGCATTGCGATAGTTAGCATCATTAGGGTCTTAACACAGGGGGAACCAATCAGAGGCAGAGTAGGGAGGTCAAACCCTGAGTCACATTCAGACGAGACAAATCCTCTCTAGACATAATCAAGAGAGTGCGTTTAAGGACTTTGATCCATCAGTCTGTTGTTTGTCCCGGGGGCAAATCTGGGTCACCCTGCCGACCGATTTTGAATTCAAAATGAAAATAAACAGATTTACATGTGAATTTTCTTATACTTTGAATATAAATACGTTGCCAGAGGGCATAAAAAAGCATCAAAATCTTGAGCTTGTATACAAAAAAATAAAGTCCTCAAACGCCCCTGTGTTCACCTGACCTGCTGCGACCGGATTATGGGGCTTTCAATGTCACAATAAAAGGTGGAAAAAAGCCACATATGTGGTTTCACACGTTTGAGGACTTATTTCAAACACACACAGATACACGCTAAATCATATTCCACTAACTTCTCCATCATGAAACCAAGGAGCTGCTAAACGTTCTTTAACAATACAACTGTTACATATTAATAGCAGCCGTCAGTCACACCTAAAAAAAAATAAAGAGAAAAGAACGTTACATAACCTGCTGTGCTCTTATTTCCAGCTCTTTTTTAGCTGAATAAATAAATAAATGAAGAGCACACTGTTTGAGTAATCGTGCGTTAAATGTGCCTGTGCTGTAATGAGCCTTGATTATTGTCGGTAGCCCGCAATGTTTGGTCACATGGCGAGGTGGGAACAGGAGGCGATATCCCGCGGGAACGCCTGTCTGCTCACACTGTACCAGCTCCTCACTGCCGACTGAATTATTCACAGCACAGATGGAGCCGGATCCTGCTCGGTGAAAGTCCCCGGCCGGCTCAAACAGGGAGAGAACATCACAGGAATCTGCAGACTCTCTCTTTACTTTTGGCTTCCGGACTTTTACTCTATAAACAAAGTCTGTGTTCAGACTTTATTCCCAGGTTTTACTTTACAATACTCAAATGTTAAACAAGTTGCACGACCGTTTTACAAACAGTTACAATGATGTCAGTTTAGGCCTCCGTGTTGGCTGCCAGATATTAGTATTTTTTACTTAAATTGGAAGCAGAACTAACTGGAAATTCTCCTTATTAGGGTCCGAGCATCGACCGCAAGGGTCGGCGAGGACCCTATTGGAATTGTAATGTTTATTATTATTCTTTTTCCTCCGTAAAAAGCGCCTTTTTGGATCAAAAGGCCATTTGTCCTTTGGGCCATTATCCCCAAAATAGTAACCCACTGCTGTGACAGCCCAATAGTCCAACCATTTCATTCTGACTACCTTACAACAAAAAGTAGACCGTATTTTTTTTCCTAGGATGGCGAAGACATGACCCTGCCAAATCTGCCCATCCGCCCATGACTTCCCCATCCTAGGAAAAAAATATCGAAAATATCATCTACTGTTTGTTCTGCTTCACACAGTAACATGTTCTGATACAAGTCGATTCATTCAGATCATGACTGATGCTAATGCATTATGAGACAGCTAGAATTACGCTCCTGTTTTCTTAGCAAACCTGTGGGCGTGGCACTGTGGCTCAAGGCTCCAATGACCTACATAAGCATGAACTCCATTTTTGTGCTCTGTACTCTAACGGACTCCTCCTACAGCTTTTATCTGATCGACTTCAAACTTGGTCAGTCCTATCTTAAGACCTGGTTGATTAAAACTTTCTAACCGCACACACACACACACACACACACAATGGCCATTCTGGCTAATACGCATTATTTAACCAGATCTACTTTATTCCATTAAAGCGTGTGAAAGCCCTTAGATAACGTGTGGGGGACTGAACGATGACTCACAGCAAGATTAAACAAAAGCGGACTTTGTTACACAAGAAGCTCAGAGAACAATAACGCGGGGAAGCGACAGAACGTTCCACACACCTTTGTTAAAGACTTTTCTTTAAAGTTTGCAGTTAATATGAGAACCGAACCGAGCGGCATCATAACTCCAGATAACCGACAGTGAGCTGAGGAAAGGCTCCTACTACTACCACTAATTATATGATGAATCATTTTAAATATATGAATACTGTAACAGTGTTGTGTCTGCAGCTTGGACAGATTTCCTGAGATCAACAGATGTTCTTGTTGTTAGTTAGAAACTGTTAAAAACACTTTTCTCCGACAATAAAAGATTTAGAGCTTAATTATGTCTGTGTTCACTTTTTACTGAAGGTTAAATAATAACAAAAGCTGCAATGATTTTTCTATTCATTTTTCAATCAGCAGCAGGAAACTATTTGGCTTTTATTTTGAAAATCGTCATAATGTTTGATTATATTCCTCTTCTGTGCTGAATAAACTATTAACTGTGCAGTGTCTTTGATTACAGAGTACTGCAAATAAAATAAAAATAAATAAAATAAAAACATGGATTATTCTAAAATTAATCTCATTAACCTGTATCATTTAGTGACTTTTTACAGGGTTAGCACATCAGTGACCTTCACTAACTGCAACGATCTAGTGGATGAAATATTTCAATGCCACTGTGCTCCCAAAATACATGCTTTCAATATAATCCTTCAAGTGTGCAGTTTGGTATTGCGTAAGTGACCCTATTGCCTTGGCGGAGGTCTGCGCCCTCCGAATGCCTTTCTAGTTTATAATGTTTTTTTATGTTAAATCTCAACGCGAAAAGTAACTAAAGCTGTCAGCTAAACGTAGTGGAGTAAAAAGTACAATGTTTGCCTGAAAATGTAGTTGAGAACAAGTAAAAAGTTACGTAAACTCAAGTAAAGTACCTCAAAATTGTGCTCAAGTACAGTACTTAGGTAAATGTACGCAGTTACATTCCAGAAAAACTACATTTCCCACAATGCTCGGGAGCGTTTTGATCCCCCAGGAGGAGCCTGAGGACGCTGCAGGGTGAACGGACATCTGGACGACAAACAGATGTATGAACTGCTGCTGTTAAACTCCTAAATGTGTCGGTGAAGTTTCATTGTCTCCGCATGGAAACTGTTGCCATGTTGAATGTCAAAAAGCACAAAAAGCACAAAGACACCCACACACTCCACAGGCAGTCCATGAGCACTCTCACCAGCACTCCCATACACACGCCCACACATGTTCATACAACAGCCCCGAGCCCAGTACCTACCAACACACACACACACAGGAATCTTCAACAATCACAAAACAAATGGGATAACCCAAATGATTCCACACACACACACACACACACTTACACAACCAGAGCATTCAGAGGGCTCCTCCACACTGATGAGCACCCTCTGAATCCACTTGTGCATTTATTTGGTTTTAAAAGAGTCATCTCCATGCTGGATGTGAATGCTGCCTCGGCACTGAGTGCTCTGACTCAACATGCAAAATGATGATTATTCTAACCGGCCTGATTCGTTAAAAGCTTCTGATTAGAGAACTTTACCGCCGCAGCTCCATCATCACCTTTAATACATGCAGCTACACAGAGAATACATCACACGCCTGTGTGCTTAAAAGAAGCACAGCATGAACTTGTATGGAAATGTTGCAAAGTATAACTTTAGTGGAATAAATGAATATAAATCTGCAATAATGCAACAGTAACACTTCAGATTGTAGCCTTTAAAAACAGTGCAATGCTCTGATTAAAGGCTTATTATGCAGGAAATGTAACTTCCTGTTTGTAAGCACAACATCCAAACTTGGCCCCTCCTCTTTGGCTCATTTAAAGGGAAAGCAAACCTTTGATTTTGTCTCATTTTGGATACATTTTTGAACACTTCCTGCTAAAATCCTTCATGCCTTAAAAGGAGACACTACAGGTGAACAAGGTAATATTTTTTTACTTATAGATATCACCATTAAACTTCCCTAGTTTATTATTTACATTAAGACAAAATTTGTTTGTTTTTTTACAAGTTTTCTGACATGTTATGTTTGGTTATGCAAATGAGGCGTGAACTCATTAAATATGCATTAATTTGCATTATATTGCCAGGACATATATCTGAACATTGGATAAAGCAAATTTCTAAGCTATCATTTTATTTTCTTGATACATTAGATTTTTTGTTTTTTAAAGAAGGAAATTGGGAAAATACTGTCAAAAGCCATAAAAAATACATTTTCGTCATGTTTTTTAGGAACAAAATGTTCTATAAATAAAAAAAAATGGAACATTTGGTGAATGTAAGTGAAGCTGAAGTTGGGATTTATGGATCTGAGCATAAGAAAAACATTTTTTTTTGTGAAAACGGCCTTAAAAGATGGTATACATTTTTAATGGAAATTACTATTTGAATGCAAAATATTGAGTCTAACTCATAGGTAAGGTTTAGGCTATGCTCGATGTTGTAATGGATGCCAACTTTTAGTGAATTTATGAGAAATCTGCAGCTGCAAATGGATCAAATATAGTAAAATATACATTTAAATGTTTGTTTTGGATACTATTCTGAAAGAAGAGAAAGAGAAAAACTGCCCAAAACCTTAAAAAAAATGCATGAAAAACTATGTTTTTGCCTCTAGTATCTCGCCTTTAATTCCTTTACTTTAACTTATTTTACTTTAAGAGAATGTGACAATAACTTTAACATTTGTCAGATGTCAGTTTTTGAAAACACAATGGAGACAAGCGGTGAGCACAAACAACAAAACACGACTCAAACACACGGCACAGTGAAGGCAGCGCGGCCCGAACACAGCGGGGAGCGGCGACAGGTTAACAGTGATAAATGCTGATGGAAAGGTGGAGCGAGGGGTCAAAGGTCAACCTCCCAGAGCTCTGATCTGCCCCTACCTTTTCTGACGCAGATCAGCTCATGTACTCCACAGTTACGCTCGCCACCTGGAAAGACAATGCAGTTTCAATGAGCCACACTGTGATGGAGGCAACGGGGGGAGACAGCACAAAACATCATGGAAACACATTTAAATATGTTGGAAAACAAACTCCCAGTGAAGGACGGGAACAACACAGATATTAGACGCTGACAGACGCTGGGTGGGAACAGTCGGAGGCGGGTGGTGGACAAGCTGCTCGAGTTTAAAACACACGAAGAGACATTTAAGACTTAATAACTCAGCCTGTACATGACGCTGTGCTGAAATCTCTATACGGCACCGACACTGAGGATTGTCTTTGTTTTTCTAATGGACAATAAGCTGTAAATTCCCACACATGGTCCCCAAAGACTCCACCAGCAGCTGATGACAGCAGGCTGACAGCTTCAGCTTTATCTGTGGTCATCTGTAGACGGAGAGGCTTACATGTTGAAGGTTTTTATCCACAGATACAGTGAGAAGGAGTTCCTCTTATGGAGCATGTGTTGTGTGATTATGTCTCTAAATCTTGTAGCCTAAAGTATTTTACTTTCTACCACACCTCACTTGTTAAAATCGATGCTCAGATACTAAGCAAGGCTAAAAAATAGTATCAGATTAAAGTCTCATTTGCAGCAGAATCAGCACAAACAGTGTCGTCTTTTCCTCCTCCGGTTAACACACAACAAGTAGCACAACAAACTCAGCCAAACAACTGACACAATGGTATTTATGGGGGATTTCCAGAGGTCACTAAAGTTCAAAATTAAACTGTTATCATTAACATTAACCTGGCCTTAGAATTTTGTAAAAATAATTATTACGAGACAGTAAAATTCACCACAAACAGTAGAAACGATGTGTGCTGGTGAGACGTTTCTCACTGAAATCTTATCGAGCATGATGTCATCTCGGTGGCCTGGACCCAACGGATGACAGCTGCAGGTGTGTGAGTGCCCATTACAGCAGGAGAATAGTACTAACAGGGATAATTAGACGCTATTATTCAGGCTGGACTTCAACAAAGATCTCACTGTGGTTTTCTGCAGCAGACAGGCCTCCAGACTGCCTGTAATTCAGACCTGTTACTCACTCTTGTGAGAGCCTCCCGGTCTCTGAGCTCGGCCTCTGGGACGAGGCTACAGGTTTGGGTTTCAAATAGCTGCGGCTGCCTTCGACTGTGACACTGAAAGCACTGATGGTGTCACAGTGATGTAAGGCTCAAGCAGAAGAACACACCGGCCACTTTATTAGGTACACTTTGTTAGCTGATAAAGTGGCAGATGAGTGAAGCTTTGAAGCTGATTAATAATAGCAGCATCTTTTGGTTTACAGAAACAAGACAACTACAGCTGGTATGTTAATTTATCAAACTGGACAAAAGAAAATTTAGTCAGCAAAAGTTTGATAATTCATTATTAAAATTGCATTCTAGGCAAAAATTCCTCAAATTTAACTATTTCTAGCTTCTTTAATGTGAATCTTTACCTATTTATTTGTTGTTAAGTAGAATATGTTTGGATTGTTGATCATTAACTGTACTTGAACTAAATTTTTTTTCCATTTTATGTAACTTTATACTTCTATTCCACTACATTTCGAGTCAAATACTGTACTTTTTTTTTTTTTTATAATTAAACCACCAAGTAGTTAAAGGGAGCCCTATCTTTACTAAATTAAAGTGCTGTTCACATAAATGCATCAATGCAAAAAATCCAATAAACTATTCAGAACATATAAAACAATCTGAGTGGGTCCATTCTGCATAACGAGTTCCGACACCATGGCAACCATTTTTTCTCTTTATTATCTATTTTAAACTAAACGGGAACATGTTTTACAAACTGACCATCATGCTGTCATGAAAAAGACTTTAAAAACTAGCAATTCAGACCATATATATATATATATATATACTTCTATACAGTCAGGCCTCTTTTTGCAACCAGTGGAGTCGCCCCCTGCTGGCCATAAGAAAGAATGCACAATGGTAAAAATATGTCTTTAGTTTGTGTTGTTCTTAATCACACATTAAAAGGTTTCATGGCACGTTAACATCTTCTTTATTTACTCACAGTTATTTCCATCCTCACTACTACTGGTGCAGCAACATAAAATGAGCCGTGTTTACAGTAAGCATACGGTACGAACAGCATAATATATAGGAAAGTAACCTACAGTTGCTCATACACCTCAGTAAATAATCCCAACTTGTTTATTCGTCGCTGCAGGAAAAGTGTGAGAAGATATCAAAGGTTCATGTACTGTAAGAACAACCCTCGGTGAGCCCTGAAACAGTGTGTTAGCTCATGTAAACACAGCCAGTAAAACAAGCCGAGCCGCCGCATGACAAGAAAATCTCTCCTGCAACAACTCGGAGCCGAGCGCAGAGTTGTTGCTGCTGTCCAGCAGATCGATACAGCAGCTGTGTGTGGGAGGAAGCTCCCGGTGCTCTTTCACTCCTCTTTCACTCACCACACACACCATACTTGTCAAAAATAACATTTTCTTGCAAGTGCTCTTGAATACGGAACACAGTGCTGGTTGCTCATATCGCACCACGAGCAATCTCTCTCCCGTCTTTTAAATATCTTGGGGATGGCCTCCACAGGATCTACTACTGGATTTCACAAGACAAAACATGAAGCGGTTTCCCTCCTGAATGTCTGGGCCTTAATTATCTACGTACGTATATCAACAAACGGCTAATTAGGCTGTCAGATAAGCAAAGTAATGCTGAAAATATGTTCACTTGTCATAATCACATGGGGAAATGAAAATGAACGGAGACCAATTAGTCATGAATACATAATGCATACAGGAAGTTGTTGCAGAATCCAATCATCAGCAGAATGTTTTTAATGTGCAGTGTTGTTCTTAAAGGGGAACGCCACCAATTTTACACATCAGAGAAAGTATTTTTGGCTGTGTAAAGTCTGATAAATTGTCTGTAGTGATCTGAAAAAAAAACCTGGTCGCAGTTTCAAACATGTGGGCCTTAAAAAATGGACTGAGTGGTTCAGATTAAGAGAGAACAAACCATGACAAGAATCCAACTCTTGGTTTCAGAACTCATAGTCTGACACTCAGTGACAACAGGAACAAATGTGTTGGTGTTAAAGAACGTCTTGGTGTCGACCTGTGAGTTCACTAAAATAAGAGTCCTGGCTCTTAAAACCGTGTCGGTACACGGAGAGCTTCACCTCCCTGAGTCCGACTTAAATCAATTTCAATTTGCAGCACTATTTTTGATCAATACGAGCAGTTACTGAGGCTTGTTTCTCGGCCTTGGCTTCACCAGGGAGCGTGTCTCACTTCCACCAGCTAAATCACGGTGAAGCCTGCGGCCTCACAGTCTTCCCTCACGCAGACGTCTGGGGCCGAGCTCGCAGCAGTTTTAGGATTTGTCCCAGTTTCTTTAAGGAATCTCCTCTACCTGCCCCCTCTAATCAGGCTGCCGAGGCCAACGCGTCTGGGTTAAGGAGAGAGGGATGGACTGACACACAGGAAACTGGGCTGAGGACATTGACCTGACAGATATTTGGTTGTTTGAGGTCAGTGGAGAGAACACAGTGTGAGAGGACCAGCTCCTGGTGCTGCCCCCGTTAAGTTTTAAACTCAAATGGAAGTCTGATGTGCGCCGTCTTTCCAACTTCTGAGGGAAACTTTTCAGTTTGTTTAGGAATGAGATGGTATTTACTTAGATTTTTGACAGGAAAAAATCTTTAAATCTATCTTTAAATCTGAAGGTTACAATGAATTTTACATATATTTTCTAAAACAAGCACAACCAAACAAAAAAAAAAACATAAAATAACTTCAAATTTAACATCATCATCATTTTGAAGCGGACTCCACTGAAAGTTTAAGCAACCCCTTAAAAATGATTTAATGGCAGCTCAATTATGAGGAAATTATGAAGAATATAATGTATTTTTTCCTCCATAAGTGTATATTAAAAGGTCTTGACATTTGACTTTGGTTTTACAATTCAGGGTCATCCTAAACGTGACTCCATTTACATTTTTTGAACATCAGAAGACAAATAAATATTTAATCTATTTATGAAAGTTTGAAAATATTTCACATTGTCATTTAAGCAGACTTGGTCATAGTCGGGGAATTAAGGAAATAAACTTGATCATCATGCAGTCGTTCATCAATAAAAGAGAGACAGAGGATCTGCCTGCGTTGCTTGGGTGACTTCATATCCTCACAATAATTGATTTATGAGACAAATCTCTTGTCAGGGGCAATTTACATGAAAATCAGCGAGTGTCTTTATTGGAACTGGCAGAGGGAGGGTTTGTGTTGCGTCAGGTTGTTTGTGAAATGTGTTCGTGTTGTCATAATGAAAGGCTGCAGCATAAGCTCCGGCTAAGCCAATTAGCAAACGGAGGACACAGTACGTCAAAGATTAACCAGCTCACCCGACAGTTCAACTCTCAGTTCATAAAGCAGCAACAGTTTCCTCACACTGCAGACACTGTTGCAGAGGGTTTTCTTGTGAGGAAGCTGTGGGAAGTCACGGCTAACATTGCTCCATATTACCAGCACTCTCCATAGCCCCGGGCAATGGAAACACACTTTTAAAGTAGTGCAGCTGATACTTTATTTTTAGAACAGACACAGCCACATATACCACACTTAGACTCACAAAATCCATTTCACAAATACTGTAAAGTTAGAACAACAACTCGAGCCTACGAACAAGCGAGAAGAAAACGATGCAGGAATAAAAAACCCACGAGAAATCTGTTATTCCCAAGTCAAATTCCCAACAGTTTTATTCACCCTCTGTGCTTCCCAATACCTTCTACTGGGAAACAATTGTCAAGTACAAACAAGTGTCGATTTAACACTCACTTTCACCCTGAGGACGACGAAATGATTTAAGCTGACTCAACTCCATGTGTCAACAAGTAAGCTGCAAAAAAAGCCAAGTAATAAATGGCTTTGTCTCACCCCGACAACAAAATACTCTGATATACAGCAAAAACATTGTTGCTGGTGAGTCAGTGCACTGGATCTGCAATCCATCTTACATACTGTGAAAACCGCGTGATCATCAAATCCTCAACAGATCAAACCTCTGAAGTCCTGAGCAGAGAAGTCCTGGGAATGATCCTCTGAGGAGCACGAGCAAACATGCAGCTAAAGACACACAAGCTGCACTGAAGAATGATGTCTGTGTTCACAATTCAATGGGAGTTCGTCTGTTTTATGGTTTCCATATTTCATCCTTTTATTCTGACTGACTGTTATCGTGCTGACAGATGAGGTCAGTCCAGTTTTGGATCCCCAAAACCAAAAGAAGGTCCCTCCAGGGATCGAATGACCAAAAATCGACCAAACTGGCTTCACGAGATAAAACTTTTGGTTCCATGGACTTTGTGTTGTGGTGGCTGTCGGCCATTTTCCATTTGTTCGGTCATATTGTTTACGGGCTCCATTTTTAAGCTAACATTAGCTTGTGTTGCACACAGTTGATCCGATGAGAAACATGAGACTTTTCCCAGCAAAACCATCACGAGTCCTTTACAAAGATATTACTAAAATATTAGAGACATACAGGGAAAGTTTTTAATTCACAGCAAGCTGCTCACACACCAACACTACATAAAGTGATTAATACATAACACATAATCCTGCTGGTCTTTCCCATACAGGTAACTCCAATCTCTGTTTTAAGTAAATAAAATGAATATTTTCTTCTTTTATAAGTGGTAAAACCTGTAAAGTGTACTTTTGCCTTAGCTGATGAAGCTAACGTTAGCAAACAGTTGCTTCTTTACACATTGAGCAGACACAAAGAAACATTAGCTTAAATTTAAAGTCATATATTAACTCTCCTTTTAGCTCTGTGTTGGTCTACTCGGGGTTGAAAACTTCTGTCTAGCTGATAGTAACTCCCCCGCGTTCACAAACGAGATGCTAACGTCTGTCTGCCGTTAGCAGGGAGCAAAAAGTTAGCTAAAAGATGCTAAAATGCACCACAGAGCTGAGGGGAATATAAGAGCAACACAGTTTCATCTATTGTTATCATACAAATATTACTGTGAGCCGCTTTAATTATAACTATCATAAATAATAAAGACCAGCAGTGTTAAAGACCGGCAGCCTCCTCGATACCTTTTACTGTGTGATGCTGAAATCTCCCCGTTTGATTTACAGCCCACAACAGGAACCGTTTCACTCTGAAAGTAATGTATTGCTCTATTCCAGATACAATGTCTCGCAGCAGACATTAGCTCAAATGGTCCGAAGACATATCGGCTATTATCGCCTCATATCCTGTTTCTCGCTCTTCAAAACAAACAGCCATGCCGGGGAAGAGGAAGAGGAGGAGGAGGAGGGGAGCTGAAAAATCTTTTACAGGAAGCAACAGGGTTCGTGGAAATAACGTTTCAAGAAACTCTTTGTCATTTCTAAACGACATATGTGATCCACCAAATTGGATTCAGCTCAACTGGTTGCCAACGGCAGCAGAGGACAAACGACGTGGCAGGCGCTCTGAAAGATTTGAAAGATCCTGTCAGAGATGTCAGCAGGAAGCGCTTCTCTGTTGCTGTAATTTCAACACATAATATTTCCACAGCTGAACACCTCCTGCGCTGCCTACTCTGCGCTTGGCTCAGGACTCATACACACCACACACATTCAGAATAGCAAGCACGTTTCGATCTGCCGGCCAGATCACCGGGCTTAACCAGGATATGTGAAATCCACTTGGGCCTGCAGTCGATCCGTCTGCAGCTTGTCACAGGAGCTGATGCATGGAGCTCGCTACACACACTACAGTCGTCTGATTATCATGTATTTTTACCGCTTTGTGTCTTATGATTAAGACTTTTCTTACTTTATTTTCTGTCACTTAATTAACTAGCAGCTCGGTGAAGTCACTCAGTGATCCTTTCTCAGAGAGCCTGCTGCGTATCCAATTAAAGAGCACAAGGAGCTCTGAAATCTTTGGTATTTAAGGGAGGAGGCTTTGATTATGGTAGCTTTAAGATGATGATTCAGAGACAAATAACCTGAATATGCTAAATGAACACAAACTGAATGTCAATTGATACATCACTAAAGTCTTTAATAGCTGCCAAATAGTCTTAAGGGATTAAGAAAGCTAAAAATGTGTGAGACACATTGAGGCTGCTGCCTAAAACAGCTGCAAGAGGAATGGAAGAAATCATTTAAATGTATTGCAATGCTTGAAATACATTTTTATTTTGGGGATTTAACAAAGAAAACACTTCAAGACAAAGCTTTGGGCACTGAGAAATTGATGATTAACTGATTATTGAAAGCATATTTGTCATCTTATTAAATAATTAATATAACTGTTGTTTAAGCTGTATTCTGCTTTTGTATGTATGTGCAATTTAATTTGTTTTTATTCAGTTACTGAACGAGTTCAAGTAGTTTTGATGATAATGTTGCTACATAATGAGTTGTCAGTGTCTTAAAGTCACATAAACCACAAACAAACTAACAAATTGAAGCATCAGTTGACAAGCAAAGTAAAATTACTGTTTTTGTCAATGGAGTCTGGTGGCTTTGAAGAAAGCGATGTGTACTTTGATATACTGTATTTAATGTAAACGTATTTTTGCAGCGTAAAACAAATCAACATGATTTAAAGTGTACGATAAATTTAAAATATTTTCACCGCTTCGTCTTGACGTCAGACTTCCTTTTCTAACTGAAGCCGTTTTAGCGCTCTCTTCAAACCAACCAGACTCCATTGACAAAAACAGTAATTTTACACCACAGAGCACGGGAGATGCAGGTGTACTGCTCCCTCACTTATAGTCACTTTGTTTGTGTTTTTTTGTGACTTTTGGATGTGAACTAGCACTAACTTCACACAGCTAATGTTGACTCAGCTCGAGCCATCAGTTTTATTATTCATAACCTTACTGAGGTAACTGCTTTTTGCTGAGGCTGAGTGGGCATTTCCATTAAAAAAACATAATCACATGCAAAAACTGACTCATGCAGACACAATAAAACATACAAATGAATTCTTTGCTCTTAAATGTCGGACAGAAACAAACTGTTCCTGCTATTTTGTCACCTCGTGATGCTCGTTCAACCTCACATCACAAGTACAGACGGAAACACAGACGGAAACACAGCCTCCCACCGGTGCCGGCGGCTCAGCCTCTGGATGCTGCAGGTGTCAGTCAGACCAGCAGCTGCTGCAGAGATCTGAGCGGAGCCGACGAGCGCCGGTGAAATATCGCTGACAGGGGCAGCTATAATCACGGCCTTTCAGGAAATGGCACTTCACTGACTAATGCAGTGGGAAGTTCGGGTCAGTGGGCGGAGTAGAGTCAGCGCCTAATGCATGTAAGGTGTGGCTGCCTGCTGAGGTGGAGGAGGTGCAGTGGAAGTGAGACTACTGGAGACATTTAGTGATGCAGCGGTGAAAAGCTGCTTTTTATGGTGAATTTATGGTTGTAAAAAACTTTGATTCAACTGTTTCTTTCCTAATGTGTAAAAAAAATAAGATTCAATCGTGGGTAAGAATAGCAAAAAGATAAGGATCAGCTTGCAGATTTGGGTATTTTTAAGTCTGAAACTGACTTTAGAAGGGAAATATTTACCGATTAGCAATATGGCAGCTGAGCTGAAGTGAAAATAAATCATTTTTATTTGGATTGTGAACTGATATTACTTTGTAAAGGCACTCAAAAGGTTGCTTTTTATTTTGATAATTATTTTATCAAAGACTAATTACCATTATTATGCATTATATCAACAAATTCCAGAATTAAAAACTGAGAAAATAAAGAAAAAAAATCTAAATAATGAGTATGTTCGGTATCAGTTGCCGACTATTTAAATAAAGAATAAATAAAAATAGAATAAATACTTCAAACCATTTTTAAATCACTGCAAGTATATTATGGTAAAAACAAAAAAAATGCCTAAAACATATCCGCAGATAAGAAAGATGCCCATATGTCTGGGATTGGCCAATGTAATGTGCTATTTTCAATAATAAATAGTTTTGTCAATTCAAAATATTATTATAATACAATGATAAAATGTCATGTGCAAAACTGTCCGATAATAAAGTTCCAGAATCCTCCATTTGACTGTAAGTCCTGGATCACTTGAGAAATTTATATTCTAAAAAAAGTGCTGCTCTCGACAAGAGGAAGTCAGGTGACGCAGCATCAACCGCTACAAAGGAGATTGGATGGGTCACAAACACAGGATTTTAACCCTTCTGACAGCTGTTTGTGTTCTGCATCATATGTACTTAACTAATGTAAGTTACGTTACAAATGTACATTTTTAAACCAAAACCACAATCTTTTCCTAAACCTAACCACGTAGGATAGTAGTTAGGATAAAAGGTACATAACTTTTCTCACCACATCATGAGGACAGGTTGAATTTAACCATCACAAAAACAGAAAACAAACACAACACAGAGACTTTAAACTCCCTCTGAGATACTTTGTCTTATTAGCGAAGCCCCATGAACGTTGGTTGGTGATTTGTCTAGTCGCCCAGTTTACAGCAGGAACTGATCGTTCACTCCGCTGTTCTGGTTTCTGAACTCAGCATCCTGTGTTCTTCTTGACCTATTTTTCCTCTTTGTCCAAAGACTAGAACTAGAGTCCGCCAGCTAAGAACAAGCGTAAATATGGGGTGTAATAATGGATGTATACAACTTTTTTGAGGTTTTGACAGTTAAAGAATTGACATTCATTTATTTTGCGAAAGGGTAAGACATTGCATAAGGTGTCTTATTTCACCTATAATATTCCCCTTGGGGGAATGCTATTTGTCATCTTCATATTCGGACTGAAAGGGGGAAAAAACTGCTTTCACTCCCTACGATTACAAAACAGGTCATTTATCATTGAGCGATATGATGTCCTCTTTCCAGTGACATTTAAAGTACTGTACTCCACAGCTGCAAGCATTATGATATTTAAACTGATTAAATACACACCAAAGCTGCTTACAACCTGCAAAGTTATATAAGCAGAGAAAGGTGTAAAAGCACAGAGGCTCATACTGCTCACAGTGCAGCACGGACACAGATAGCCAGATGACATACACGGGATTATTTGTACTAAATCAACCTGAATTTAGTAATTTGGACATTTCAAATCTGAACCACAGCTTTTCAAAGCATACTGTCCTGGGCTGAAACTTGGCACGGTGTCACACACAGTTGCACCCACTGAATGAGACCTAATACCGGTCTGTGTGAGGGTTTTTACCCCCTTAGCCCAAGTTGTAAAACATACAGCGAGGCTACGAAACCACCAGGAGACTCAGACGAAAACCAAATGACAGCCAGAGTTATGTTGAATTTACAGCAGAGACACAACCAGCGAAAACACACACCAACATAGCAGCTAAAATAAACGGTGTGCGGCTGAAGCACCGGAGCTGTCCTTTCAGCACCACCGTCAGAAACACCGCCGCTACAAGATGCATGTGTCCGTCCGACTCTCACACATAGCGGAGGGAGAGAGAGCAAAACCACCGCTTCAAACAAATAAAAACTACTTTCACTGCTTCCAGCCGAAGCGAGCAGCTTTCCCCTGAGACTATCTGCACTTTTTAGTTCAGAGAATTCAGCTATGACATGTATTATTTCCATCTGAAGTTAATTACGAGCAGAGGAGGGACGTTATTGGCCTACTTACCATCAATCGCCATGATGTTCTGTTTGGGCTTCTGCCGGAGCGGGCGGTGAAGAAGGGGGAGCGGCCCACTGCGCGCGGAAGGAGGGGGGGATTACAGGGTGGTACGGTCCACGAGGCACCGGGGAGGAAGCTCACTGTCTGAAGCAAATATCTGAAAACATACAATACAAAACAGTCTGAGCACATAGACACAGGTTTATAAAGTGGTTTAGCCCAAGTAGAATTTTGTGTTTATATTGTCTTTTACTGGTTTAGTCTGGCTTTTAATAGAGCTTTAATTATGTGTATATCTGTGTTATTAATTATTAACTGTAATTTACTTATTAGTGTCGGTTTAATGACAATAATAACAATTATTATCTTTATTTATTTTTGTTTGTATCTGTTGTTTCTGTTGTTTTAGTTTCCTTGTTGTTTTACCTTATGTTTCCTGAATGTAAACTTATTAGATTTAAGATAACATTTCTGACATTTCTTTTTTTTTTTTTTTTACT
>CAFUXE010000068.1:486709-499072 GCA_903364295.1 Serranus cabrilla | reverse complement strand
GAAGCACACCTGAATCAAATCCTTCAAATCACCTGAACTGTCTTCACTCAGTTGATGAACTGGATCACCTGTGCTATTGCTTGGTTGGAACAAAAACCTGCAGCCACAGCGGCTCTTTCCTGGATCAGTTTGAGTCCCCTGGTGTAGATGGACGCCAATATTACACCACTAAGGAATCGGTATGAATGTTCGCAGAGCTCGTTTCGGCAGTTCAGCTGGACTTTTGCAGAAATGCCGTCTGATGGGGCGATGGATGATTTCAGGTATGATGAATTCTCAAGCAGGAAGTAGCCACCAGAGGATCGATGTACTGTCTTCATAAAGGGATGGACACTACTCCACCAGCAGAATGAACTGTTGGTCCATGGCAGGATGGATTCATGCTTTTACATCGTTTACGTCAAATGGTGACCAGGCAATCCAGATGTTGCAGCAGAAATCAAGTTTTTTTTTCATCTTCTAGTGTCCAATGTTGGAAAGTCACCGGACAGGACAGGCAGCCGGCGTGCTCTTCTGCAGCGTGTCATGTGTTCAGACATGCTCCTCTGGGCTTTAACAAGCAGTTATTTGAGCGGCTCACTCCACTCTTGGCATTGACCTCTGCCATCAATAAGACATTTTCACCCTGAGAACAGCGCTCACTGGATATTTTCTCTTTTGCAAACCGTTCTCTGTGATCTCCTGGGATTTATACACACAGCCGTGTCTCAGATTTACAGTTTCTGAAAGAATGGAATCAGCCCGTATATACACAGAATGTACAAAGCTTTAGGGATTTGATATGGCTACACAGTGAGTCATAATTGATTTTTAAGCTTGTCAATATTTCAATCATTCAGTGTATATAAGGCAGGAGGCTTGAGGGAAACTACAATCTGTAGGTTTCTTCAACACAAGCCCCTCCAGTGCAGAATGATCCATCCAGCAGAAACACTGCAGGTCAGACGGTTGTACTTTTGTGCTGCTACATCCTGCAGAATGTAATATAAGATGTCCATCCTGTCAAACTCTCAGGGAGAAAATACCAAATAATGCAAGACTTTAACCCTAAGCCTCATACATTATACCTGCGATATAAATATGTGATGCAAAGGCAGATGATGCATCTTGTATTTGGCATTATGATGAAGAGTAAATTAAAATGAACACGCAAAGAAAACGTATAATATAAAACAATAAAGACTTATTTCCATTGACAGAATTGTGTCGTTTGACTCTTTGAAAGGTCTTATATTCATTTATCGGATTAAATCAACTTTTTAAAAAGCAGAAATCTAATTTTATTTTGTTTGATTTTTAAGTTTTATTCATGTTTTCTTCTTATATGATGTACAGTCTTTACATTTGGAGTCGTTTTGTTTTCTATTAATCATTAATCTTAGTTGTCTTCTTTAATAGACAACGCTGTATAATACCAGAGCTAACACTGTTCGAATAAGTTTCTTTCTGCTTCCACTCCTGACTCCTTATGTAACTGTCTGAGAGTTGAGAAGCCGACGACCGTCAACAGGTTGTTAAAATCAACTCTTTCCACTGACGCAGGCAGAACAGTGAGGAGCCGTTTCCATAGTAATAACTTCCTACACATGACCGAAATGGACTGAACGACTAGATTTAATATGTTCATGGAAATGACAGGAAACAATCCAGCATAAAAGCTCTGTTGTTGTTGTTGTTGTTGTTGTTGTTGTTGTTTTCCATCTAAAATAAATTACTGCACTGGAAAACAACTCAAGGCTGCAAATGGATCCAGAAAAAGATAGAAAAGACTCAAATGCACCATTATTCAGGTGATATTTTAAAATGCCTCAGGCTGTCTGTGCTGAAGTACAATCAATTTATAATTAGATGACATAAATAAATATATATTTAAAGCAGAAACACTGGATGGCCGATGTACATTATAGTGAACTCTGACTCCACCATGTGGGGAAACATGGTCACTGAAGCCTGAGCCGATCATTCGCCTGTAATAATAATGAAGAAATCTATTTTTCAAAGAAACTCCTTTGCTTTTCTTTAATTACAAATATTTAAAATTAAACTACAATAATTACAGAAGCACTATTTTCTCAATCAGCAGCATTGCAAACCACATATATGCTTTAAAATTAGATGTTTAATTTATTTTTTATTTCCAGGAATGTATCTTCATCTTCAATCAACCTTCCACACATCATTTTCCATTCATTATATTACCATAGATTACCAGAGGCCCCACAGGCCTTCACCTACAAATTGCTGACCCCGAAAACTTGCAAAATGACGACAGATTAACACAAAAAGATGCAAAACATCTACGAAGAGACACAAAGACTTACAGTGACTGTAAAAAGAGCAACAAAAAGACAACAATGCAACTTAATACTGACTCCAGAGGATTAAAAAGAAACATAAAATTACTTTAAAATGGCCAAAACAACGACAAAGAGATGTAAAACAGCTATGGAAGCATCCAGGAACTAACTACAAAGACACACAGAACGACTACTAAGACACAAAATGACCACAAAGAGACACAAAACAACTACAAAGAGAGATTTGACATTAAGAGGCAAAACAACCACAAAAAGGCCAAAAAGATCAAACAAATAGCTAGAAAATGAACAATAAAGGGACCAAAACAACTACAAAGACATGTAAAACAGCTTCAATGATGCAGCAAGACTCAAAGAGCTGTGTATCTTTGTAAAGTGACACAAAGACTTACAGTGACTGTAAAAAAAGTGCAACAAAAAGACAAGAATGCAACTTACAAGGGACTCGTTAGGACTAAAAAGAAACATAACGACTTTAAAGAGATGCAAATCAGCTCTGGAAACAACCAGCGAGTGACTACAAAGACTCACAGAACAACTACTAAGAGACACAAAACAACTACAAAGGGATTTGAAAAGAATAAAAGACAAAACAAAAAGGCCAAAAAGATCAAACAAAAAGCTGAAAAAATGGAATGATAAAGGGACCAAAATAACTACAAAGATACACAAAACAGCTGCAAAGAGACACCAAGACTCAAAGAGCTGTGTATCGACTACAAAGAGACAAAAAAACAAAAAGAGGCTAAACAACTTAAAAACCTGGGGCCTTTTGCATGTCATTGTCCATGAGTCCATCGTCAAATAATCCAACCAACACACACATTTACTGCTACACATCAACACACACATTTGCACACACTCTGTACTTTAAGTCTGCAGTTTGTGTCTGAGGTTGCTCAGCTGCTTCATGTCGATGCTGCTGCCACCGCACACGATCACCAGCAGGGGGCCCAAGACACGGGGCAGCCGACCTGAAGAGAGCCGGGCAACAAACTGGTCAACTTCCCCAAAAGTTCACCCTCATTAGAAAGAAATTACTTTATACCATAAGTGTCTTTGTTTTTAAATATATCTGCAGACGTGGCTGCAGTCTGAAGGATGCATGCATGAGAAAAAGTAGCATGAGAAAGCTGCCACAAAAAGATTACTCTGTAATGTTCTCATGTTTGTGTCAACAAACAGAATCCAATAATGTCATAATTACCTAAATATTGAATAAGATTTGCACTTACCTTACAAACTTTATTACAGCGATGTAATAAATGTTTTCATATTAACATTGTAATATCATTTTTAAACCTTTATATACATTTCAGGGGTTTTTTTCAAGCTGATGAGGATATCATTTTGATGGATAATGTAATAATGTTAAGTCAAAATCTGTATGATGGGAAATGAAACAGCCCAGACCTCTGCTGGTAGAAAATGTCTGCATTCAAAAAGAGCTTTAAATTATTTGACCTTAATACTTAAGTACATTTAGAAGAAGAAACTTTTTGACTTTAACCTAATGCAGCCCCATGAATGATTGATGTATTAATAGGAAAAAAGGAAAAACAACAAAATTATCAGCTGAGATATGCTGTACGTGTTACGGTTGCTTAGCTGTTGCAGAATGATGGACTTTTGCATGTAATTTGAAATTCTTACATTATTTGGTTTTATTACATTTTCAACCAGGTTAGTGCAAGAAAATTAGGAAATTGTTACCATTAATTGGTGTTACAAGGAGGTTTAGTACACACACACGACAGAAGCATGGTGGTAAATATCTTTAAGGTGTTCCCTCGTTCTCTCCCCAGATCCTTTTCTGTCCTATTAAATAAAGTAAAATTTGAAAATAATGAATTCCCATCAAGTAATCTTTAATCGGACTCACCTTCCTCCTGTAATCTGTGTATGAGTCCCGTGTAGACGGGCGCCAGAGCTGCTCCGCACGCCATCTCCACCAACACTCGCTCCTCATCTGCGAGATGAACAAAGCCAACATGAAGCCAACTTCATCACGATATCTGGGTTTAATGTTTCTGCGTGTTGAAGCAAACACACACACACACACACACACACACACACTCACCCAGGAATGTCTGGATGGCTTGCAGAGCCTGCTGGTCCGTCACACGTTCAGAGATGATGGTGAGCTCTGTGCTCTGGCTGTATTCAAAGGCTTTCTTGCAGACCGTCTTGGCTCCGAGGCATTTTGCTTCACTGTGGACCAAGGGATGAGGAAGTCACTTCTGTTGCATTAAAAAGCATTAAAACTGAAACACTTCTGTACCCTCTAACCTGGTGATGTCATCCAGGGTGACCAGCCTCCCCGCCCTGACTGCAGCGTTGAAACTGTCAGCCCCAACTGTCTCCATAGCGACGATGGGAACATCCGTCCAGCCCACGTCCTTCAGGCCCTGGACGACCCCACAGAGGAGCCCGCCTCCGCCCACCGCCACCAGCACAGCACCCGGCTTCACGCCGGGACCCAGAGAGGCGGCGACCTCCGACATGACGCTGGCATGACCCTGCCTGAGTGCGAGTTTGGTGGTTAATCTGTTAGCGTTATGCTGTAAGAAACCTAAAGAATGACGAGTGTTTGTACCAGAGCAGAGGGTGATCGAACGGAGGGACGTAGGTGAGTCCTTCAGTCTCTGCCAGCCTCAGAGCCTCTGCATTGGCATCATCCCAAACCTACGAGGAACAATTTACTGAATTTACTCTCTGATAAAAAGTTAGCTTTTATTCTAAAGGCTGAACATTTAATTTATTTCTAATTTCTTTATACTCTGAGCCCTTTGAATGGGAAAAGATTTGTTCTGGATCTGGTTGGAAGAGGTTAAAGAAATCTGATCAGATCAGAACATTAATATCATACTTCACCTTGCCTGTAATCTTGACAGTAGCGCCGAGATCCTGGAGTCTCTGAACGACCAGCTGAGGAGACGAGGAGGGAATCACGATGGTGGCAGGGACGCCCATTTTTCTGGCCACGTAGGCTGCAGCCATGCCTGCATTACCACCTGGAGAAAAAAAGCCATATTATGTTATATTACAGCTACCTGTTGATGCTATTGTCCATATTAACATGTTGTGTCACAGCAGAAATGTCACCTGAAGAGCAGACGACTCCTTTGGACTGAGTGGCGAGCTGCAGAAGGGAGTAACGAAATTTAAAAGGGCAAGTTAGGGTAACACCGTCTCTCCGCCTGGCTCAACTCTTCACCACACTGTGTCAGGATTGGCCTTTAACTCAAATGACACGTCAGCCCGTCAGGAAAAGGGTGCAGAGCTCCTGCAGTACCTGCTGGCAGAGGTGTCCGATGCCTCGGATCTTGAAGGAGCCGGTGGGCTGCGAGTTCTCCATCTTCAGGTACACCGTGTTTCCCACGTGTTTGGACATGCTGACGCTCTCCAGCAGCGGTGTGTTCAGGTGGAACGGCTTCGCCATGGTGCAGCTAATGGCACTAAAATACAGGCTAAGGAGCATCAATATTCAGTCAAAATCCTCAGAAAAAAAAACTAAATGTACCTTGAGTTGGGATTTTTTTGGTCAAAGTAGAGAATTAATTAATCACCAATACTTTAATCGTTCTTTCAACAGATGTGGGTTATTTTCAAGTGGTTTGGAGATGAACAAGAGTGAAGAAAAATCTTAAATATACATTTGTTCCTTACTACAGATTTTTGTAGGTATCAAACTGGTTTCCTGTGATATTATCTGCCATGCATGGTCACTGCTCCCTTCAAGTGCACTGGGAAACATAGTATCTGGTAATAATTCTCGGGCTAATAGTAGAAAATCATAGTACATAAATAAATAAAATCATAGTACACACTCCGTAGACACTTGACTAGTGTAAGCTCAAGTTAAATGACCTGAGCAATAACTCATTCTTGTTTGTTTTTGACATCAATACAGAGAAGAAGACCAACCAAAAACAAGAAAAAATCCCCAACAAAATGTAGTTTATATCAGTCAATGGGCATTTCAGGATGTGTATCTCAGTAGCCTACAGTAACTTGACATTTTCACTATTAAATGGCACTTGTGAAAGCTGTTCAGAGAGAGAATTACCCTGCATAACTACCAAACAATTTAGTAAGCCAGAAAAAGATTTAGCAAGTCCCAATACATAGTAAGTCAAATGCAGTATGGCAAAAAAAAGTACCAGGATGACCTGCTACATCCAGTCGCAATATATAGACTCACCGGCCACTTTATTAGGTACACCTGTGAAACTGCTCTATAATGCAAATAACTATACCTCAATGCATTTAGGCATGTAGACATGCTGAATACGAGCTGCCGAAGCTCAAACTGAGCACCAGAATGGGAAAGAAATGTGATTTAAGTGACCCTGAACGTGGCATGGTTGTTGGTGGCTTAAACAAATGGGCTACAGCAGCAGAAGACAAACACCAGCCACTTTATTAGGGGCTAGCAGCTAACAAAGTGGCCGCCGAGTGTATTTTAACTAGGGCGTCCAAGACGCCATGACATAAGGAAGTATAATGTCCTGATTTTATGTATAATACATGCAACAGTTTACGAATACTTTGCTACTAAAAATATAACAGAAAAACTATGCAACAGTTTTTGCATTTTATTTCTGGAGCATCGAGCATTTGAAAGTTTCCTCCACGGAGTAACACATTCAGCAAATCGTAAAATAAAAGTGTAAGAAATCTAGCTAGCTGATCAATAATGCTGCAGCAAATCCTTATACAAACAAAAGTTTCGTGACGTACACAAAGTTACAAACCAATCACGACGTAACGTCACTTTGCTAACTGGTGTTGTACTTAATATTTAGCCTCTTTACAGCGTATAAAGGTTTTAAATGTTGACTTACGTTTGGATTAAAAAGTCCGGTTGAACGAGTCTCTGGTCTCTCAGAGTGTTTGTAGTGTTCAGTGCAGCTACATTATGCTATATGATGTGGCAGCTAGCGCGCGGCGAGGACCCTCAAACCAGCAAAACACTGCCGTTTCCGGTGACATTTCAAAATAAAAGAGGTACTTAATACACCTTTTCAGTAGTAGTTTTAAGTAATTTGCAATATTTTTCATTCATATTAAATCGGGTGTACAAAACTTTTACGTATTATAATAAAAGTACACTTTTAGATACTATCTTAATGTACGATTTTACATAAAACACTTTTAAATAATTTTCAAAACTAGTAAAACGTAAATAATATTTAATAGTACACGTTTAGATATTAAATAAAGAAATAAGTAAAAAAAAAAATAGAGGCTAATTATAATTTTCACCAACGATGTCCCTGTCAATAACCTACAAATGTATGTACATACTATAATCTTTTTTTTTTAAAAGTAGAATCTATTTTTAAGCTGCTATTACTGTTGTTTGCCTTTTCATGGTTGTATTTATGTCTTAAGTATGTTTTTATTTTCTATATTTTTATACAGTGTGTTTTTCAAGTTTGTATACATATACATTTATTTTTTTGTTCTTAATGCATGGGGAGAAACTATCCACAATGTCATTGTACTTACATTGAATATAATGACAATAAAGTCCTTTTTAAATCAGATTCTAGTTTGCCATAATTTGAGACACTATTTGGGCTAAACTTCCTTGTTTTCTTAATTTTGTCTTAATGTCCTCATATTCTTATTTTCTTAGTTTATCTATGAGTAAATCTTTAGTAAACAAACAGTATAATGGCATAACTGTTATTAACCGTTTGATAATGTAAATACATATTTTAAAAAGAAAGAAACCTTTTTTTTGTGTCCCGTTGGTTCATTCCTGCAATTGGCTTTTCCACCAACTGTCTGTTCTTTCTGTATATTTTATGAGTTTTTGAGACAAGTTGTACCAGCATGAAAAGAAGGAAAGTTGCATAAACTCGGTAAGTACTAACGGCAAAGTGTGATAATTTGTAGAATTTAAATAGAAATATACCTACGTGTGAAGGGAACTTCTGTCGGTGAAGAGACTTAAGTGACCTGTGAACTTTCATTCCCCTCTAAAGTCCACAGTTTATTACCTTGTGTATTATATGACCGGAATGTGTGTGTGTGTGTCTTTATGTGAGTATCAGAGAGTGACAGTCTATATGGATTTTTCTCGCTTTATGTTTTTAATCATACAGTCTTTAATGAATAATCACTCACAGCCCCAGCACTGATTCTCTGCAGGGATTATAATTTATTTATTATTATCATACATTAGCTGTATAGTTACAGGTTGCATATACACAAAATAATGGTTCGCACTCCTCGCACCAGTGTGCCACTCTCACACCAAAACATCACTCGACTCATATTTTACACAGCATGTTATTAAAGGAAGTGACTGTTTGTGTCAGGACCTTTTCTGTACACTGGGTGGCAGCAGTGAGTGGCGCCAGCACTGACACATAAAGAAACAAGAGCAGTGAGTCTAATAATAACAACAATAAAAAAAACAACAGTTTAAATAAAACAACAAACCAGGGGAATAATACATTCCATACAACTACTGAAATATGTAAATATGAAACAAAACAAAAAAAGTTCTTTATTTCCTCTCAGATAATTCAGCCTCATATTAACACTAAAGCAGTTAGCCCATGGAATATGTATGCATCTATATTTTCAGCGTCAGCTTTTTATAAAATGTGCCACTGAGCTTCTGGTAGATGGGAAAAGCTGCTTTGTTTGTTTTCATGTTGTTAGGTTCATATTGTGTGTTAATGGCTAAAAACTGGCAGAAGTTTTATTCAAATATTAGAGGAAAATATTGCCTCTTTCACTCCTCCTCCTCCTCCTCCTCTAGCTGCTTTGGTTTCACATAAATCATTTATTTCACAAACACATTCTTGTTTTCCTTCTTCCCTCGTCTCTCACCAGCAGCGAGCGCTTTGCAGTTGAACAGATGTTGAAATGACAGCATGCAGCAGTGCCGAGTCAACACAAATACAGAATAGTAAAAGACATCTGGAACTATTCACAGATGAGGGTTTTTATTATTATTTAGTGAAATCAGAATGGAAATATTCCTCTGATATCACTTCAAACAAAAAAAGTAGTTTTTTTTTTACCATGCCATAATATTATATCGTCAACATCTGTTGCTCGTGTGGGTTGCTGTGGCCACCATGCATCAAAAGCTCGCTGGGTTCTGTTTCTTGTGGTTGCACCTCCGACTGTGAGTAGCTGCTCCGTCTACAACAAAACCTGGCTCCTCCAACACACACTCAGAGTTACGCTATCTCTCACTTCCCTCTCTCCAACTTCACATTTCTCACACGTACTCTCACCTGATCTAAATTTACTGCATTTAAAAATCTTCTCACCGCACCGCGTGAAAGCGTTTCACCGACAACATACTATGTTCTTTGCTTTGCAGCTGACGAGCTCGGCTTTATAAAGAACCATCTGGGTGCTTTTTTTAAATTAACACCATATAAAAATAAAGCGCCGTTCAAAGATCAAGATTTTTTGGATGAATGTCAGATAAAGCCTCGTAAACCCGAGCTCGTGTTTTCATGTTCAGAGCCGTAAAAGCTGCATCCAAATGATAGATTTTTTTTCCTTCTATTCTCTCATGCGGCTAAGTTTGCGTGAAGTTGCCAAGCTACTGTTACTCAAAATAAGTTTCAGGCAAGTTCTTTTAACTGCAGCAACTATAATGACTCTACTATAAAGTGGCTCTGTGGTTCATCATATCCAAACAAACAGGAAAAAAGAAGTCGCTCCATCAAAGTTGTGAGCTCAGTCTTTGTTTCTCTCTCTTCTACCTCCTTCCTTTGTTCTTTCTTTCTTGGCTAATGCTTCCGCCCACATGCTGCTGCTGCTGCCGCTTCTTCTCCGTGTGCGTGCGCCCTCTGTGAGCGTGCACGTGGCTCCTGATCTGGGCTTTACGCCAGTGAGCGTTGTCTGGGTTTGATCCTTGGATACAGCTGGAGAGAGAGAAAGAGAGAGAAAGAGAGGGAGAGAGGGAGAGAGGGCAGGGTCATTACATCATGTTAACATAGTTCTCAAGGTGCCTGAACATCATGAAGGCAGCCTGTGAGACACTGTGTGGGGATAAATCTGCCACTGAAGTAGCTGTTTCCTCAGCTGAATCACAGCTCATTCACTCACTTTGTTTTAGTATTTAGTGTAAATTGAAACTTCACATGTATTTCCATCTGTAAAAGTGCTGATTCAGTGCATATTTGAAAGGTTGGAGCAGCAGAGGGACTATGAGTAAGAGATTCTCTAACTCTGTGTTATAGCCACCAAAAATATTCTCGTTGCTTCACTTATCTGGTAAACATTCTTGTTTTTATTCCGGATAAGAGCTACGTGGTGTTTGCGACTCGTTTCAAAGCAATGGCTCATAAATAATAATCACCCAGAGGGAAAATCTGTTCATTTATTTTTTATCTGTCCGTCAAATTCACTGAAAATCAGTTCAGAAGTTGTTTGAGATATTTCTCTAACAGAATAAATGAACTCAATGCATGATAATTAAAGATGAATCTCTTTTTGTGGTGTATATGATAGGATCACTTATTTTTACTGGATTACTATGTAAATTGAATACTGATTTTCTTTTTAAAATTTTTCTTTTTTTTCCAATGGTAACTATTAACACTGTGCACATCAGTGGTGGAACAAGTATTCAGATCTCTCAGTGCAGTAAAAGTACTCATACCACACTGTGAAATTACTCCACTACAAGTAAAAGTGCTGCATTCAAAACGTACTTAAGTAAAAGTAAAAAAAAGTACCAACATTAAAATGTACTTAAAAGTATCAAGTAAACTTGAGTAAATGTACTTAGTTACATTTCCACCATTGATGCACATCAGCTGTTGGTGCACACAGTGATTCAAAGCGGTGTGTAATAATGTCTGGTGCTCTCTCACCCCCAGTAGGTTTCTGGGTACGTATCCCTCGCGGTCGTTAAGCCGCGCCCACCACCACTCTGTCTCTGTGTCGTCACGGCGACGCAGCACGGTGAGGGCGTCGCCCTCGCTGAAGGACAGCTCGTCGGCCTGCTGGGCGGTGTAGTCCCACAGAGTGTAGACCAGACCTTTGTTCATTACGCCCAACTTCTCCTGGACTCCTGGAGAGACACAGAGGACTCAGGCAATGAAAACGTCTCTTTCCCACTTGTTTGTGTTAAAAACAATTTAAATTGTGTTGCTTTCAGTAGAAAATCTACCTACCATAGAGGAACTGAGAACACTGCGTATAGCCCTCCTCCATTTCTTCACATTTATCTGCCGCTGTTTCCACGTCACTAATAGTTGTGGCGAAAATGGCGGCCCCCGACTCCACCAGCATCTTACAGAGGTGGACGCTGTTGCACGAAGCTGCACAGTGCAGAGGAGTCCTGAGGGAGACGACATTAAAACACGACTTATTAAAAATTCCTCCCCTTCACGGGATCCATTGAAGAAAGATGTTCCAGTGACGCAACAATCTAATAGGCCAAACTCAATTAATGTCATCAGGAAACAGGCTGCCATTAAGTAAACATGGATTCAGTCAAATGCATCAGTAATTAAATCAAGTAACTTCTGAATACAGATCCTCATTAGACTTGGTAATCTCTTCCTTCAGCACTGCGAAGGCAGCTGAGTCAAACGTGAAATCAGAAATGCAATTATCTCGGTCATTGTTGCTGCGAGCCGAGCTGCAGCATCGCTGCCTCCGAGTGTGTTCATTACCCAAACACCCTGCAACCCCCCGGCAGCCACTGTTCTATTATTAGTCAGCACTGTTTCATGATTGAATGAGCGGCTGAAGGTACTGACCATCCGTCACTGTCGGCTGCGTTCACATTCACTCCAAAGTCCAGCAGGAACTTCACGATGTGGTGATGTCCGGCGCAGACGGCGTTATGAAGAGGAGTGATGCCTTCATCGTTCGGCATGCTGGGATTCTCCACCTAAAGAGAGACACAATGATTTTAGACTTATTGTTTTAATGGGTCCGGACTCGGTCTCAAGACCACTTTGTTAAAGTCTTTTGGTCGGCATAAGATAAGGTAACGATACGATACGATACGATACGATACGATACGATACGATACGATACGATACGA
>CAFUXE010000068.1:471968-486704 GCA_903364295.1 Serranus cabrilla | reverse complement strand
ACGGTACGGTACGATACGATACGATACGATACGATACGATACGATACGATACGATACGATACGATAAGATAAGATAAGGTACCAAACATCCAATTTCTCCCCAAAAAACAGCAGCGGTTAAAACAATATAGGGTTTGAAAGATAAGAAGTAAGACTCTAGTACCACACCACTTAATTAATCGTAAACATAACACGATTTTTTTATTTAGTAGTTAATGTGAAAAGTTTAAATCATGTTAGCTAAAAGTTGGCTTACTGGTGATACAGTGACATTAGATACATTTTAGAGTTATTATTTCTGCACCTATTAAACCCTTAATCACTATATTAGCAATGGAAAGACACTGTTAATGTAAAGATCCCAATTTATCTGTAAGCTATTGGTATCGGCCTTGACTCGACTCCTCCCAGTGGAGGACACCGAACTGTAAGAGTATAAAGTGCATGAATTCACTGAAAACTGGGGATAGTGCAACATTTTCTGAACAGCTTGGAAGTTGTTGAGTCTTACTGCCTCGGGGCATGATAACGTCAAACTGAGCTCTTTTCTGGATGTGAAGCATCTGCATGTTTCCTGGAGAGTACCAGCGAGAGTTTGCAGTTTAGAGAGTCAGTAAGCACTTCTGTCCAGCCTCCAAGTGAAACATGTCAGGGAGAGACGGGGGTTTGCCTTTCAAGATGTGAGGCTTTGTTCTCCGTGTATCCTCGACAATAACTTTCCACACCTGACAACTGAGACCTCCTCTCCCCTGACAGAGCTGCTGAGGATCAAAGATATTGTACTTAATAAGTGCTGTCATGGAGGTATTAGGAAAATGTTCCAGTTATCTGTTGAGGCAATCTGTGTGTGGGTGCACAGTAATTGTTGCCATGTTCAAATATTCGTCTGTTGCATAACAGAAATGTACCAAAAGCACCTCTTTCAAATCAAACGGTGTCCGATAATATTCATCTCTAGTCTTCCATAACTGACCGACTGCTGCGTTATCTTAGTGATGCTGTTCAGCGAGGGTTTATGCAGACGGACAGCAGTGAAAATGAACAAGCCAAAGTAGAGCTTAGGGCAGAAGCCGAGTCAACCTTAATCTCTACGAGCAGATTTCTGCATATGAAGGCAGGACGAGATGTTGGTATCTGAAGCTTTCAGGTTTACATTTGTAGTCTTTTGATCACCTTGGTAGTATTGACCAAACATGTTTGAGTGGGGTTTTGGTTGCATGCAGGTAAACAGTGCATGAGAATGTATTATAACACAAATACTGTCCCAACAACTTAACCTGCTGTTACCTCATATATGATCCTCTGCACCAGATCAAACTCTCCCTCTAACGAGGCGTCCAGCAGCAGAGCGAGCGGGTTGAACTTCACCCTCAGGCCGTGGCCCGTTCGCTCCGACGACGGCTTCTTCAGGTTGGTTCGCTTCACCTTCAGCGCGCAGGGAGAGAAACAGGAAAGAGTTGACAAGGCAGAACATGTAATGCTAAGTAAGAACCTACTGCTTAATCTGGCACATTAGCTTCCACAGAGAATAATCGCGATGTTTGGGTTATCAGTGACTTATTACGAAGCACAAAACAGAAAACCTGCTGACAAAAAGAGCTGCTGGGTTAATCAAATATAGGGCAAAAGTATTATTACTGGAGCTCGACTGATATGGGATTTTTGAGACAGATGCAGGTACTGATTTTAGAGAGGGAAAATTAATCGATAACCAATATGATGGCCGAAATAGCAATTTTTTTAGCTGGAATTTTTATGTGGATTATGCACCTAAATCCACATTAAATATTAAATGGTTATATATTATTCAGCCAATTCTACAAATGATAAGAAAATAAAGAATAAATAAAAATGAGAATATAAATGAAAAATTATATAAATAAAATAAAAATAACACAAAAATAAAATAAATGAATGAGAAAATAAATAATAAATAGGAATAAAATAAATAGCTAAATAAGCATAATTACTGTTCAGTTTCAATCAATTATTGACTATTTAAAAAAAAAGAATATTAAATATTAAAACTAAATATAAATATTAAGAGTGAACACCATTTCTAAATCACACCAAGCAACATTATCTGTGTTGTGTAAAAAAGTTTTTATAACAGCACCTATTGGACAGCATACACACAGATACAGATATTAACCAATAATATCTGTAAGCTGATTTATCTGCCGGGCTCTTATTATTAGTATTGAATTTAGCAAAAAGAGCCCCAGTTTTAATGTGCGTTCAGGATGACTAAACTCTGTGCTGACCTTGGGCAGTGAAGGCGGGGCGGGGGGGGATGGAGAGGGGGAGGCGTGGCCTGCAGAGCTCTGTGCAGGACTGGATCCTCTCTGGTTGTTGTTGTTCTGGTCCTCCTGCCTGTCGGGTGCCGGCGACGGGCTGCTCTGGGGCGGCAGAGACGTGTTACTGGTAGTTTCTGCTTTCGCTGTTGCCTCTTTGGGTGTTTCTATGGCAACAGAAGGAGGGGACAGTCGGCGGGAGCCCGAGTTCAGGTTCTGAGCTTCGGCCTCCACGGCTGCCGGACCAACATGTTTGTCACCAGGTTCTACGTTCCCATTTGCTGAATGGATGTTGTCCATTTCTCCCAAAATGCACTCAGGCTGGTAGAAAGTGTTGCCTGGAATGAAGCGGGAAAAATGCTGATTTTAGCATCGTCAAAGAGCGTTTCTATCAACTGATGCTGCCTAAACTGTCCTATCACACATCTTACCTGAGCCTCCCTCCATGCCTCCCGCCAACGTGTTGAACCTGCACAGAACAACAGAAATCTGTTTCAGCTTCTGTGTCATGAAAATGGATTTGTTTTCATGGTGAAGTACAGAACTCAGCACAGCACAGACCTCTGGTACAGCAGTTTCTGGATGTTTGGCCCCTGTGGGCCCTCAGGCTCGGTGATGGAGCTGCGTTTCTTCAGGGGTCGTGGAGCGTTACTGAGGCGCCTGCGGAGAACCTCCAGGTCAGCATCGCTCTGGTAACGCAGCTGGGAGTGAGCTGTGAATCAGAAGTACGTCACTGAGCCTCAGGAGCAAACGGATTTTGTTACAAATACTGCTGAATATGACATAGAAGTAGAAATAAGTATGTTAATAAAAGTAAGTAAATATAGATATGTACAAATAGAAATACATATTTATACATTATACAAACAAGGTTTTACATTGTCAGCCAATTCTATAAATGATTACTGAGAAAATAAAGAAAAAATAGAAATAAATATATATAAAATGAATAAAAATAAATAGCTAAATGAACTGCTGACTACTTTAAAAAAAACAATGAAGAAAAAAATTAAAAGCTAACACCAAATCACGGCAAGTAATTTTTTCTACATTATATATTGTGTAAAAACATTTTAATATTTAATATTTTATACATATATAAATATATATTTATGCATATTTATCAGTGCTCAATTTAGCAACAAGGGCCCTAAATCAAATATTATTAAACTAACTAAAATAAAGGTAAAAAAGCGCACTATACTAAATATACAACAATAATATAAAATTCAAATGCTTATGTAAATAGAGATAGAAATAGAAATAACACAAAAAAAATACAAATAAATTATACCTAAAAAATATAATTAATTAACTTCTTTCATATATACTGTATATGTGTGTATACATATATATAATATATAAATATATATATATAAAAAAAAATATATATTGAAAAAAAGGACAGGAGTGGGATACTGTAATGTTTATGACAACACATCTTTTGTTTCTTGTTTATTAAAATGTTATTATCTTTGCTTCTCCCCAGATCCAACCCCTCACTTATTTGACACAGAAGACTTTGCCCAATTTCGTAAAAAAAAAATCATTTTTCTCAGGAAATGATCCCATTAACATTCATCAGCAGATTCCCACTCTGCATCACATGGGGTCAGGATTACGGCATCACGCTGATTTTTTGATTTATTCATTGGTTCCTACCGACTGGGGTGAGCTTGGTGGGGCTGAGGGGACGGGGGATGTTGTCCACAGTGGGAGGGGGGACGACCTGCCCATCGCTGCTCTCTCCGCCTCCTCTCCCTCCGTCTTTATCCGTCACATCCTCTCCTCCTGCTCTTCCTGCTCCATGGAGGAAAGGGACCGGCGAAGGAGAGGTGGAGGACGTTGGGAGGATGGGTTTACCGTAGACTGGAACGGGACAGATAGCGCTCAGATGGTTGTTTCATTGTGGACATTGTATCAATATTTAAAATCAATAAGTGGCAGACTAAAGCAAATGGATCTGCTGTTTAATTACCTGCTTTGACAGTCGTCCTGTTGCTCAGAGATCCATAGTTTTTAGCCTGAGGCTGCTGGAGGTACATGCTGTAGATGGAGCTGCTGTTCATGGTGGCGGGGCCCTTCCTGGGGGACTGGGGCCTGGAGGGGTGGTCCGGGACGTAGGGACGCACCGCCACCGCTGGAGGGGGATCTGTTCGCTCTGTTTGTGGGGACAAGGGAGACGAGATGGAGCCTGAAGGCAGAGAAAGAGTGGGAAAAACTAACTTCATCACTCTGTTTTACTAAAAAAAGAGAGCTGGGGCATATTCAGTAATGTTCACTACCTCTTGTTTTTATATGAATGCTTAAAAAACACCATCCATAAAGGTCAAACACTGATGTGACATCAACAGAGCCGCCCTTAATGCTCAGCATGGTGTAACAGGCATTATGTGTACAATTTAAAAAGTAATACACCTTTGTTGTATATTTCTTCAAGCCGTGTGCTTACATTATCCAAAATGTTTCCAACAATTTTCAAACCCCGAGAAGTTATTAATTTTACTCAAGGTAACCATCTGTTTCATTTGGTTCAATAGCATTATGCTCCTTTGTGCATGCCTCAGCGTCAAAAAAGTACTTTTTACCCAATTTGAAGCCCATTTTACAATACACTTTTCAGATCTTGTTCATTTTTTACTATGTAATTTAAC
The DNA here is from genome assembly GCA_903364295.1 of Serranus cabrilla. Taxonomy (NCBI): domain Eukaryota; kingdom Metazoa; phylum Chordata; class Actinopteri; order Perciformes; family Serranidae; genus Serranus; species Serranus cabrilla. The sequence goes on along the minus strand of CAFUXE010000068.1, from coordinate 481,756 downwards.
TGGAAGCAACTGATAGCAGCAGCCCCTCCAATGACATGCCAAACAGCTGAAAATTACATACTGTAAATTGTACCTTAAAGTGATAATTTACCTTGGCCTGAATTTGGGGGGACGGAGATCCGTTGCTGTATTTGTTGTGAGGAAGAAGATGATGAAGAGGAGGATGAGGTGGCATGAGCAGCGCTGGATCGGGGCCAGCCCAGCGTACCAGGGGCCGAGCGGGGCAGGGAGCTGGTGGCGCAGTGGTGCGCTGCAGCCTGGTGGGTGGCGCTGGGGTAGGTACCATAACCGGAGGGAAGCTGGCAGAAGGGAAGAGAGTTTTAAAAAGATTTTTCTAAAGCTTCACAGCATAACCTAATTTCTCCTTTGAAAACCTGCACTGCTACTTTTGAAGGAGATATTTCTTGAGTTGAAAGGTTCACACAGTCTTTCCTGCACTCGGCTTCAAAGTGAGAGCTCGGGCACCTCAAATGGCCTCGAGGAGGCTCTTAGCAAAATGAGGAACATTCGAATTATAACTCGGTAGAGATATTAATGACAATGAAAACTAATAATAACTTTCATGATTATCTCCTCAGGTGTAGCAGCAGAGCAGTTACCTGTTCTGGACTGTTAGTCCTCCGGTCTGACACACTCTTACTGAGGCTCGGCCACGATGCTTCATTAGCTAAACGGAGAGAGAGTTGAGAGGGGGACAAAGGTTAAAATGAGAGAGACAATCGAGGGAAAGAAGAGGCACAAGCAGGGAAGGAAAAGGACAAAACACCATGGAGGTTAGAGGAGGTTAAGGTTGGTGAGAGGTGAGATAGAGTTGGACAGAAGGAGGCATGCTGATAGGAAGGTACAGTCAGATAGAGGGAGTTGGAAACGATCTGGCTGCTAAAAAGTATTAATTTACACAGTGCCATTTACAGCCTCTCCATTGACACAATGCAAATACACAACAAGACTAAAATAAAAACATATTATTATCCATAAATGTACTTTACTCCAAGAATAACATAAAGATTGACAGCCTTCTTGCTCCAGCACTACATAATAATTAAGCAATATTTAAAACAAACTGAAAGTTATTTTTCCCTCAATTGTTTTCCCTCAACACAGCACATACTGTAATGTAACAAGACAAGTGCTGAATAGCCTAACAACTACTCTGCATGTTTAAATTGGTGGTTACAGTGAGTTCGACACTGCAAACATGTGTTTTGCATTCTGTAATGCCGCTTAAGTATCTCTGAACATGAGCCTGGTGGCAAAATGTATGGGTGGAGTCGTTGCTGTCATAGAAACGCCTGTATGTTGTAATAAAAAAGACAAACAAACATTGAAAGTAACTGGCAATTGCAGTCATAAAAGGCACTTTTGGGGTTATTTCTACCACAAGAGTTGTCGGTTAGCGTGCGGCTGAAACTCAGTAAAACGCAGTGACTACATTCCAAAACCCCAAATCACAGAAAGCTGCAGCCTTGAAGGTTTAAAAACTGACTTGGCTGACTGTGCTAGAATGCTAAGCTCTCAGGGAATGATCCTGCTAGCTATGGAAAGTAGCAGTTTAACCCGGCCTCACTTCCCCACAGAGGTGGTGTTGCATAACTCATTGGCAGAGTTCAATGCAACACTAAGGTCACTGTACTGGTCAGTCACTAAATCTTGATCCACAGTTGCCTATTAACTGGTGACATTGGTGGAGGTCAGTGGCCGAGCTTAATGCTTTACAGTTTCCCTGCAGTTTAAACCACAATAAACCTCCATATAAACTGACTGAAAGGGAATAGACGTATGAATCTTAGCCTGCAGATGGTTAGCTTTAATAAAGAACAATGGTAGGGTGCTAGCAGGATTTTTTTAAGCCAATAATTGAACCACAGTTCAATTTTCTTTTTCAATATTTTAACTGTCTTTTGCATTAGTATCTTTTACTGGCTGCAGTATTGGCCATAAGCCCCGCCCCCTCCACGTAACCGGACAGGACATGGGACAAACTATAATAACGTTAAATACATTTTCCCCAAATATGATTCATTCTGATGTATGTTTAAGTGTTAGTTTTTCTGAATAGTTTGGTTTTAAGTAGTTATTTGATGCAATAAAAATGGGAGTGGTGCCATGATTGACAGCTGTTATTGACTTGCGATTGGTCAGAAACTCCTGTGCAGACTCTGGCTCCAAATGACATCACCTGCACAAAATGGCGGTACACATATGTGGTGTATTTTGGCTTCATTTTTTTTTTTACATGGGGAGGAAGTGGAGGTGCATCATTCACCTTTATATACAGTCTGTGGGCTTTACCTACAGAAGTGCTTTGAGCTTGATGCCAACGTCAGCATGCTAATATAATTCAGTGTTACCATGGCAATGTTGAGGAAGTAACGCTAAATATGTTGAACATCTTAGGTTAGCGTGTTTGCATGCTAATATTTGCTCATTAGCACCGAAAGTCAGTAGCTTTGCAGGTGAAACAAAGTACTGACAGAATTTAAATGCTGACCTCATGATGACAATGCAAGAGCAATCCTGTTAGCCCAGCCAAAAAATATTGAAAAAAAGTCTTTGTGGGACATTCAAATTCCACTACCTGTCACAGTTGGCTAAAACTCAGCATCCATTGTCAAAGTATTTTATTTAAAGCTGTTACCTAACCATTTGGCCCAGCTCTCGGTGGTACAGCCACGTCACGATTTGGCACATACCAGACTAATACTGATTAACTATTGAGCCTGGGAGTCCTGCAGTCGGTAAGCTGCGCTGTTCAATCTGTTGACTGCTGCTGTGACCTGTGACCTGCTGACCTCAGGAAGAAAACGGTCACGACAGGAAACAAAGCTCCGTGCGAGGTGGAAACTTGGCCATCTGCCTGAGAGCCCAGATTAGAAGCAGTCACTGTTGTAGAGGGAAGACAGTACAGTTTACAGCGCCGGCTCCTTCACAGTACATCCTGATGCAGGAGACAAAGGGTGACTCAGGTCACCACTGCTCATGGCTCATTTTTAGGCAATATTTTCAGTCTGTTTTCTAAATATAAAGTGACTGCCAGCAAGTGGTTAGTGTCGCTTAGCTAAAAGACATAAAGGAGGGGGAAGAGCTAATTTGGCTCCGTCCAAAGGTAACAAAATCTCCTATCAGCACCAACCAAAGTTTACAAATTAACAAGAAGAGACTCCAGAAGGTCACAGCCAAGAAATAATCCATCACATCCAACCAAAATATGTCAAATTGTTGTTTTTACACACATTTTTGTACAGATTAAACAAATGGGATACACCATGTTAATTGGTGAGCGTTAGCGGTGCAGATAGATGGATCTTGTTACCTTTGGACCCAGCCAGGCTTCGCTGTTGGCCCCTATTTCTACTTTTTATGCTAATCGGCTGCTGGCTGTAGCTTAACATTTAGCAGACAGGCATGAGATGGGTGCTAATCTTGTCATTTCATTTGGGGAAGAAGGCAAATGAGTATATTTCAATGAATATTTAAAGATTGATCAATACTACAGTCAAGGCAATCTGTTTCTCTGTTTATCTAAATGACTAATAATGAGCATTTGTTTTGATAATTAACTGGCTCCTGGGTCCTGTTACCACTTTCCAGCAAATATTAGTTTAAGTCCTTGGAATATGAATTTTCCATGAATACATAAACGGTTCACTTGTAATCTAATGCTAATGGGAATGCATGGAATTCCTTGTTGCGAGTTTTGTTTGCTTTAAGAACACTGTAAACTGCTAAATTATTACATTACTTTTATTCCATATAAGATTTGCAGCACTTACATTTCTAAGAGTCTTAATCTCTCTGATGACAGCAACAACAGCTGCCATTATCCCCCACCACCCCACCCAACCTAAAATCTCTGGTTATCTGACTCACACAGACTGTATGTGTACCTCAGACTTCCTTTCATTCATTTGTTGTCATTTCGTTAGACTGTTGACAGGATTTACAACTATGTGTTTTCCACATTACATAAGCTGGGACAATAAATAGAACTGTGGCATTTGCTTTGGCATTCAGGAGCACAATGGGATTTGTATCAGCGCTGGTACAAGACACTTCACTTATTCCCACAAGTTAAACTAAGCGAGTGGGATAGCTCTGCTGCCTGCAGGCTGGTGTTACTGATATATTACTATAAACAAGTGTCCGAGTGGGAATGAGAGTGGGCAGTGTTTAATGAGGCGAGGCTGTGTTATGTTAGGGTTCGGCTGATGTTACCTCGATGGATGTTGACATTAATAAGTTAACCTACTGTGATTATTAACTAGATTCAATAATGTTAAAGAACCAGGTCCACATTTTGGGTAATACACTCATTCACTTCCATGCAGAGAGTAGAAGAAGACTGACACTGCCAAGTTTGGGTTCAGAACCAGGAGAGAACTGGAAACTTTGTTGGAGGCGGGGCCCTGTTCATTCCTATGAGAGTTTCTCAGTGGCGCATGAAGCTAAGAAAGTAATTCTGGAACTTTTAGGACATGATGATTTTATTTACACCTATTTAAGTGTTTTTACTGGGAAGTACTTTATCCGCTGATATATAGATAAAGTCTTTTTTGGTCCAATGGCGTCACATGATGCCCCAAGAAGTTGTAATTCCAAGGTCTGGCCACGAGAGCTCGACAGATATATCAGATGACTGGTATTATTGGCTGATAATATCCTCTCAAAGGCATATCAGTGTCAGTATATATGCTGTCCAATATGTTTATTCCTAATTATTCTTTATTTTCTCAGCTATCATTTAGAGAATTGGCTGCCAATGTGTTAAATTGTTTGAATAATGTATAAACATGTTGTTTGAGAAAGACAGTTGAAAAATCAGTGCACAATCCACATAAAAAAGGTCTATTTTTGTTTATATTCAAGCCAAAAAAATGACTATATCAGCCACCATATCATGCTGTTATTGATGAATTTTCCCCCTTTTAAAATCAGTATTGGCATCTGTCTCAAAAATCCCACAACAGTCGGGCTCTCCTGGCCACTATGTAGGACATGCATCATTGCCAAGCTGTCCGCTGTAACCAAGGAGGCGTAATAACAACAACAGCGGCTGCTCTAGACAAGATATATAAGCTATCGAGGCTGTTGTAAAATCAATGTTACATAGATGGCATGTCTTATCAATATTGCTCAATATTATAGTTTGTTTTTATGTTTCTCCACTGCAAAACCCTGACAAAACATGCTGGCATGGCTTCACTTCAGTGATGTTTAGGTGAATATGTTGGTTACTGGTGATTTATTAAGAAAACTCTCATTTCGAGAGGAGGCAATGTCAGACTGAAGGTGGAACGACTTATCAGCGCGGTCTGACATCAGCCAACTAGCTTAGCATAAATATTGGAAACAAGGGAAACAGCTACATCCTCACACCAGGTAGGAGGATGTGAATGAATTATTGAACATGACCCTCAGAGCAGACTGAGGTTTATTTTCTTACTCCGTCCTTCCTAACCCCGAGCAGCTGCTGGCTCTCAGATGTCATGTCTGTGTCCTTTTACACAGGACCCGAACATTTTGAGGTCATTTTCTGTAGCTGATTCAATTATGTTCTCCTAACCATCTGTTCTGGATAGTTAGACAAAACACTGCAGCCCAGGGATCTATCTAAAAACACAGACTGTATATAAGAGCTGGATGTTGCCATCGTTTTTTGGAGCCAGAGGAGACGATATTTGGACAAGTTTGGAGATCTAACTAAAAGTGCTGCAGGGTAGTGATTTCCCAATCACAAGGCAAATCCACCCTAATGCACAACAAGCTTTATCATCTACTTTACTATAAATGTGACACTTGTTTACAACATTAACATCATGCTGAATTAAGGAAAATTAGAAACTAACAGTTGAGAACATAAATTAAATCGGGAAATGTTTTCTGAGGTAATAAATCAAGTGAAAAGTATCGGCATTTTCTCATAGATTTCTATGCAATTGGACTACTTTTTGCTGCCAAAGGAGTCGCAATATCAGATTTTTACTACACGAGTATTGTGGCCAAAGAATTTAAGGACGTTATTGTGTACTGTCTGTTATTGTGATCTAAAGAAACTTTTAAAAATGTAATAAAAGATAAAAAGATTATTCAAAATATGTGCGTTTTTGGAAAATAAACTGCACTAAAAACACGACTTTAGGGAGGTGGAGAGAGAATCTGTTATGGGAACAGAGCAAGTGGTGAGTAAGTTTCCCCGATGCCTTCTAGGGACTCACTGTTGTTACTGTCGCCCCCCTGAGGGGACCGAGGCCCCTCCCACGGCTCAGTGGGCTCTGACAGGACGATGTCTAAATCTGACACTTTCCATTGGCTGGGAGGCTTCCTGATGCCACTCCTCTCCTCCTCTGCACGGCCACACCCGCCACGAAGGATAGCGACAAGACCGAGCACGACAATACGATACAACACGGACATCATCACGATGAAATCATGATGGTGTCGGAAAAACAGCAACAGGGACAGTCACCAGCACCACGACATCAACAAGTGACAAACAGTAATCACAGAACCACCAATAACATCAACACGTCACAGTTAAAGGTGACAACAGATACGGGAAGAGGAAGAAAAGGAGGCAACAGACAGGAAAAGGAAATAGACAGCAAGTTAGAGCCCAGACAGAGATATGAGAAAGATAAAAGAAACATCTGAGCGTCTTAAAAAATCAGAGAAAAAAAACGGATTATTCCGCCAACCTGAGAGCGAGCGGATGTGGCTGAGCGGGGTGGGTTTAGCCGGAGGATCAGCTGGCAGGGGGTACCCCGCCTCCTGTCTGCCCTCCGCTGGGACCTGGATGTAGGGACAGACTGCCGCGACTCGCCCTGAAACGCCCCCTCCTGGGTGGGAAGAGGTCTGAGGCGAGGACAGGCCTCCTCCGTTCATACGACTCAGCTGCAGGGACACGAAGCACACAGAGAGAGTGAGACTATAGGAGCCGCCGAGAGAAGTGATGGATGTGTTTCCATCAGCTGATTGGTCGAGTGTGTACTTCTGCTCTCTTCTTGTGCAGTCGTTCTCGCAGGTCTCCGATGCGTTGATCCATCACCGTCACCTGGGCGTTCCTCTTGTTCAGCAGCTCCTTGTTCTGGGCCAACTTGTTGCTCTGCTCCAGGTTGTGGCGGTTTCGGGCCTGAAATACGCAGCATAAGATTCCTTATACAACCAATTATGTGTAATGTGAATGTGTTTATTTGCTTTTGTGCTTTCTGATGCTGAAAGATGGAGATTATAATTATAATTCACCTGCAGCTCCTGGTAGAGTTTCCTCAGCTCCAGGGCTGCAGGACCAGACAGGGGGGATCCTTTCTGGCCTGCGGGGGGCCCCTGGGGCCCCGTGTGCACCCCCTGATCCGGTGTGTGCAGCTGAAGGCGTCCTCTCCTCAAGTCCTCCAGCTGCTGGGTCAGCTGGTGAAAACGTCCACAGAGAACTTAAATTCAGCTTTGTTTGGTATTTAAATGTTACGATGAAACTCCACATCAGAGAAAAACGTTACCTGGTCGACTCTGACGACAGCCGACTGCAGCTCCGCCTGCTTCTCCTGGAACAGGCTGCTGACATGGTCGATCTCTGCAGCTGCACACAGACAACACGACAACACAAGTTAGACTGAAATATGTCAAATAAAATAAGATCATTAAATATGGAGGACAGAAGCTGCCAAAATAACGCATTAAATTACTCAATAAAAATAAATGAATATATGCCATTTAATGTGACTAAAACAATGTTTAAAAACAATAAAGGTGGGCATTCATTTATTGCTACATTTTTCTTCTTCTTTGTTTAATTACCTTTGTATTAATTCCCGTTTATTTACTACTAGCCATTTAATTGTCACTTCCATTTAAATCTATCTTTTAATTAAATGTTCCCTTTAATATAAACAGAAAAAATATGAAATTATTAAACTAAAGTAAATAAATAAAGAGGCAAATTAAAACAGAAATATCAATGGATGCTAGATGATTTATTAAGCAATCAATTCCTACATTTGTCTTTCAGATTGTTTTGGTTCATTTATTGGCATAATTATTGATTTATTGAGCCATTTATTTATTTGTTTATTAGTTGGGCTGCTTCCATCCTCTTAATAATTAAGCCTTTGTCACACACATCTACTTTAAAATGTAAGCATCAAGGACATTTGTTCTTTATCACACATTGTCAGCTTCTGACTGCTTCTACATCGGATGGGACACAGTAACTGTGACATTGAAGTTCAAATAATCATGCGTGTGCTGAGGCTCACAGAGGTTTCCGTTGATCAGTTTGCTGTAGTCGACTTGTCCTCTCATGGCTCGGATCTTCTTCAGTTTGGCCTCCTGAGTCTCCACTCGCTCCTTCAGCCGCTGCAGCTTCTCAGCTTCAGACTGAACAAGAGGGAGAAGAAAAGACACAAGCTTCAATATTCTGCTGCATGTTCAGCTCTTGAAATGTGACAAAAATGTTTGCATAAATAAATAAGACTATTTAAAGTTACATCCAGTTCACAGATGGCAGTTTGTGAGCGCTAGTTATTAGTTATATATGTAAGATGTGTGTGATATATTCTGGTGCCTTATAGATCACTTTTTTTACACCACCACACCCACCTGTGTCTGTCCCTGGTTAGATCTGCCTCCCTGGTGAAGATACCTCAGTCTTTGCTCCTGCAATAAAAATTAAAAAAATGTGAGGACATGTATTATTTTGAGATTTTCGCTCATTTCCAGAAACATTTTCTTAGCTGTAAAAACCCAGAGATGGAACAGTTTGTTTGAGTGTCTTTTAACTCCAAATGGAAAAGGCCTCGTTGCTCCTTTTACTCTGATCCTCTGAGGTAAACAGTTTATTCTGAGGTCTGATGAAGTCTGATAAGAACTCAAACATTTCCTGTTTGGACCGTTTTGATTATTTCATGTGAGCAATTTTGGTCGTTTCCATAGTCACACTGAGTCTCTTTGCAGCTGTTTTGCATCTCTTTGTAGTTGATTTCTGTTTCTTTGAGGTCATTCTGAGTCTCTCCCTGATTGGTATGTGTCAGTTTGAGTGACATATTAAAGGTGAAGTCACCAAAAATGTCAGATTTCATGACTTTGTACAAGCACCATGGTCCGATCCATCTCCCTGTCACCCTTTCACTTTATCATATTATGTAAAAACATAATAATATTTGCTCATCCATTTATTTTGCATGCTTTTATCAACACACAGGTTATAATGCAAATAGTGTTGGGAGCAGGAGCAGACAGAAAGAGAGATAGGGAGGCCTGTCATGTGTGATGCTGACAGAGGCAGTTTGCACCTCTCTCTGTATCGTGCTGGCACGTAGTACAGCTGACCTGTGTGTCTCTCTCAGCACACACAAGCGCACACACTCGGTGGAAGAGGGAAGTGGAATGTTGGCAAGCAGCCTCCCATCATTCACTGGAAACACACACACGTTCACACACACACTCTAATAACCCATTACATAACAGTGGCTTGTTTCATTACATGGAGAGAAAGTGCATGTGGTAGGTGCACCAGCACGGTAGCTGTGCTTTCTTCCTGGAAGTCGTGGATCAATTATAGGAATGTTACGAGGATAGAAAGTGCCTCTGCATGGCAGCTGGGAGACCTTTCCATTCAGTAAGACAAGGAAATACTTGAGCACTTACACACTGGAAGGAAACACTTAAAAGCTGTCATTATGAGGGGGGAACTGCTGCTTTTAAAAATGCTGAATATCAGCGAAACGGTGCCAAATAAAAAAAAAACATGGCATTGAAGATCCCAAATTGGCCAAATTAAAGTTTGAGGGTTGAAA
>CAFUXE010000068.1:450269-468698 GCA_903364295.1 Serranus cabrilla | reverse complement strand
GTACATCGCAGCTCTACTTGAACAACACCAGAAAATGTTTCTACCTGGAATTAAAACGAACTACTGCACCGCAAAAAGGCCTGAAACTGCATTCAAACAGCTTCATTTACGTCTCAATCCAACTGATTAATGAATGGAACCCAGAGAATAAGTGTCTGTCATTTTAGGAGCCATTATGAGACTAATGATGATGGTTTTTATGCATATTTTATATAAAGGTCACACAGAATACAAAAGTATTACTGTCTTCCTGTATAGAGAATAAAATTATGCTTTCACCATTATAATGAACGCAGGATAAAAATGCCCACTACCTGCAGAATAAATAGCTTTAAAAATGCTGCAACATAACCACTATAGTGAGGTCTACACACAAAGCAGAATGTTGACTCATAAATCATGATCAAATTTCTGCTAAATTTGGTTAGTTACTTGAGTATTGGACGCTGGAGATATTCACAGAGGCCTGTAGTTATTGAGATTTAAGGGGTCTAGACCTCAAGGTTTAAAGGCTTGAACAACATCACATGGATTTCTTTCAAAACCCAATTTTCTGCCAGAGACGAGGGAGAAATGGTCCCAAAGCGGTTGGCGGCTTCAGTCAATTCTGTTAAATGTTGAAAAAAGTCTTTCCATATCTCCGTGGACTCTTTACTGCCATGACTCAGGGAGGAGCTGATGAAAAAACTCCATTACCCTGAATGGAGTCCTGAGGGGTTATTGCAATTCTTAGATATGAAATCAGTGAAAGAAATTAAACCCACCGGCCGTTTAACAACTCTGGCAGTATAACCCTATGCTAAATATCACTATCAGTGATTAATTACACTGATAGCCTCCCTGTGCTATAGACAGCGCCCTCCCTGCCAGCTGACTTATCTCATCTTAAAAACATAATGCAGACACACAATGCAGACTACATCATGTTTTAGACGATGACATTATGCACATTATTCGTGTTTTCCAGTCAGCGGTGCCACATGTCATTATCTTCCTGCTGACCTGTGGGATTCTGCATGTTCTCACTTTCATGTGCATTATGAAGACTCTGCAGATACAAACGGATCTCCTGCTAATGCACTCGGCTTTCACCTTAAAGGAGACGAGGCAGTGCCAGTGTTCAAACATCACCGGTCGCCTTCCTGAGCAGTGATGCAGCGGTTCATGGACAGACGGAGCTACTTTACATTGTACATTCATCCTCAGACAACTTATTTCACTTATTCACTAATAATTTGGTAATTATATGGAAGCTATAACAGCCCTGTCTCTTAAAAAGGATGTTCTCATTCAACTAAACTGCATTCTCAATGGGAAACGTATCTTCTCCCTGATAATGTTTGTTTCTGATGTATAACAATTATGTTTCTGTTTATGTGAAAACCAGAAATCAAAAATGACTTACTTTAATTTATGTATACATAAATTCCCTGGATTAGGACACACTGTAGTGGGCTTAAACACTTTGAACATATGGCTTATTTTGGTGTTCTCTGTGATGTAAAAGCACAGTAGAAAGGTGCATATAGTGGTTATTTCTTGCACCAAATAAGAAAATAACGTGTTTTTTAAAAAGGTTTTTATACCAAACTTACAAAATTAAATTACATTAGTGGCACCGTATCATTATCCTAGTGATTATTACACAAATAAACCCTGTAACCTCCATCCCCCTTAACATGATGATACAAAAAATGATCTGGCCCAAGACTCAAAACCATGACTTTTGAGATCTTAGTTACATACGTACTGAAACTTACTTAATGTACTGTATGTATGAAACTGAAGTTACCCAACAAATACACTTATATGAACCCAAACCATGATCTTTTTCTAAACCTAACCAAGTATTGTTTAATTTCACAACATTAACCAAGTGTTTAAACTGCAACCGCAACCTTGGACGTTTTACTAAAAATGTAACTGAGAATGCAGTTTTTAGATTCTAAATATGAAAATAAACCACAACTGAATACTTTTTACTGACATGTTAACATTGAGATATATTACTTTGAACACCATCAAGGTGAATTTATGTTGTCTGAAGAGATTCCTGCCGTCTCTTGAATAAAATAGAGCTATATGGGACTCTTGTTTTGCTAAAAGTGCCTAAAAGATAAAAGATATTCAAACTAAACTGAATGTCTCTTTCTAGAAAGGCAGACATCTCTACGGCGGATATCTCCAACACTCTGCAACTTACACAAAAACAATCTAGAATAATAAATCACACTACAGGTAAGAGAAAACATGTTTTTTGTTATTTTTTTTGGGGGGGTGACTAATTTTCACATCTACGTATTCAGTTGCTGTCTTTTTATTTCCATATACTTGCACGTAATGTATAAACAAGATGAGCAAACATATTCAAAACTACTTTTCAAAGGCTTTAAATGCTAAAAAGCTTAAACGTCAATCCAAAACCTGAAAGATTTCAACATTTTAAAAATATGTCGATACAATTTGCGACAGTTTGCATTGTAAACACCCACATAACACCAGGAGCTGCTTGATCACAAGCCTTAATCTGAATCATCGTCAATGACTGGACTAAAGCTCACTTGTCAGTCAGAACACTGTGGTCAGAAGTGTGATATTTGTGATTCTCTGCCGATGAAGTTATCCTGCAGCCACTGCTGTGTCCTCCTAATCGCTCTAATGATGACATGCATCCTCCAGCTACAGAAAAGTTAACAATTTCCCCGACACTTAACACAGTGTGATGCATCCTGCCGCTCACGCTGTTAACACACACCGTGCGACACGGTGCAGACGTCGCTGCTGCGGGCGCCCCGGCTGACATTAACATGCAGTTTCTATCATCTCCCCGCTGTGCTGTATTTACCTGCAGGCTGTCCCATGTGATCCTGCAGGAGCGGACTTTAATTTTGCTGCATTGTCCTTCAACAGTAAATTCCTGCACCAGATCCACCTCATTCCACTCCATCCTCACAGCCTCTCAGAAGGGAAACGGCGGACCTTTGGAGGTAAACGATGCCAGAGAGAAGCTCGGAGGGAGGGGGGGAACAAGAGCGATCCTTATCACAACTTTCCCTCTCGTCCACCCGGTGATGTGCTGTGATTTACGACACTCTCTCCCCCTCTCCCTCTCCCTCTCTCTCTCTATCGCTCGGCCCACGCTCCCTCCCTCCCTCCACCCTCCACCTCTCTCTCTCTCTCATGCAAACTCTCTCCAGCATTGGTGTGTTCTCATGACGTGTTAAAACTGTGACACTGCATTCAATTACAACAGCAAACAAACATGTATCGCACAAACCGGTGCAAAAACAGAAGGAAAGTCACCCCATCCCTCTTTTCCCTCTCTCCTTTCATCATGTCTCTGTTTCTGCATCACCTCTTTCACACCTACTCCGTCCCGTTTTTCATCCCCATCTCTTTCTATATCTGCATCCATTCATCTCTCTTTCTCTCGGTCCTTGTCCTCCATCTGCAGCTGGCTTTTTGCTGCAGCGACAGCCCCTTTTCTCTCCCTCTCTCCCCCACTCACACCTCCCTCTTTCTTTCTTTCTCCCACTTTCTCTCAGAAGGGAAATCACTGCACCACAGCCTGATGGGGCTCGAGCTGCTCTCAATCAACCTCTGCCTCCTGCTCCAGATGTGTGTTATTATGAGGGAGATGATGGTGGCGATAGATTAACGGCTGTGGCGGCGTGCGCGGGGATCTCGTGGGCATTGGCTCCCCGCCGGACGTGCCCAGCGACACACACACACACGTGCACGAGACATGTTTGTGAACACACACTTGAATAACAGCTGACTCCTGCTGCGTCATATTGTCCTCCTCTTTTTCTCTGTCTCGCTCTCTGCAACACACACACACACACACTGACATGTGACTTAACTGCTGCGTCACACATTTTCTCTTTCAGTCTGTGAAACAGACACACATCTGTCTCACTCAGACACACACACACACCCAGTAATGAAAGCAGACTGGAATTTTTGCCAGAGCTGCTGTTCTGGGTGCAGGCATCTGTGGGTGTGAGTGGGCTTTGTGTGTGTTTGTTGCAAGCGTTGGACTATCAAAAGTGATTTATTATGATTTAGAACTAAATAAAACATATTATTGTTGTGATAGTATTGAAACTGGATGACATTTTCATCCATATGTTGCAGTTTTTAAGGTTGAAACTAATATGTTTGAACTAGTTCCCTACAGAATGCGACTTTAATGAGGCTTAAAAGAAACATTCACGTCAGCAAAGTTTATTAAAATTCATTCAACTATGAAAACCCCTGAAACGTGGAAGCTCTTTCATGGGAAAAAACAGTCACATTCATTCTGATTAAGTAAGACGTTGCACATTTCATAGTCACAGTAAGTTTTAATGTTTGGATGTGTTACAATCAGGAAGCTGATTTATTCACCCGTGCCAAGTTTATTTTAAGGAACTTTTCATCTATTCACAACAGGATGTGAATAATTATTAATATGATGGTGCGGAATCTGAATTATATGGAGACTTTTCTGCCTAAATTGGTCTGCTTTTGATTTGATTTGGCAGAAAAGAATGACTAGGCGCCTTGAGAAAAGTACTTTTTTTTTACCAGAGCAAATAAAACATGAGCTCAGCTGATTTGTCTGATTTCCAGGCTAAACTGCAACATTAAATCAAGGTTTAGACTGATCGAGTAGCCTAAAATATCACAAGCGTCTGGTTGTTTTCCCAATTAGACAGATTTGACAGCCTCATATGAGGCGGGTTTGATAAGATGACAAAACTCACGTCATCAAGCTGTCAAACTAATTAGCTCTGAAATTTGCTCGAATATGAATCCAGATTCTGATATAGCCTTTGTTATTCCTCACCTCAAATGGTTTCAAAACACATTTTAGTGCACTGTTACCTGTAATTTGAGAGCCACAGTTATATTCAGCCACAGATCATAGAGGCTCAAGAGCCAAATTCCTCCTGAAAACCACGAGGCGTCCAATAATGATCATAACTATCATTTGTATAGATGCAGGCTTAGCTGTGACAAATGTGTTCTTTTATAACAATCCTCACATCCCTCTTCAGACTTATAAAAACTTGAATATCATTTCATAAAGACAAAGGACAAAGAAACTAACTGGGCTACTTTTATAACACCTGGTGCTGCTAACAGGCTTTTTGGCTTCAGATTCTCAGTGTAGCATGAACAAACCAAGGGACATAGAAAACTCTCTTCACTGTGTTTTGTATCTTAGTGGGACTGATGTCATGTATTCAGCATGTAGAGACTTAATGTGAGAGTTTACTCAGGATGGACGAAAAGTAATGTGCAGCAAAAAGGAAACTTTGCTCAAAAAAGTCTTATTCAAGCTTAGCTTTTTAAGGCATGTTGCCATAAACAGCACTGTAAAAGGTGAAAGTCATGTGCTAACAGGTTCAATCATTCAAATGATCACCACAACCATCTCGTGCTGCAGCTGTTCTCTGCTCTTTGTGGCAGTTTCACATACGTTGATATTATAATCTGAAGCACATGGGGATATTTGACCTTCTCAGTGAGAGTATTATGTTTCGCAACAGTGTGTATGTTCTCAGAGTTATGCACATATATACCAGCCACACACACACACACACACACACACACTAACACAGACATGTTGTTCTGATCATACGTCCCTCCAGTAATGAAACCCATCCCCTTCCCATCTGCTGTACGCTCCCAGTAAAAATATTCCTCCTGAGCTGCAATAACAGCCCTCAGACATTCCTGCAGGCCGGACGAACCGAAGAGGAAGAGTGTGTTATCAGAACCGCTCCGGTAACTGACGTTCACACAGCAGGGTGGTCTGCTGGTTACAGAGATCATCATGTAGCTGAAAGGTCACGTGTTTGAACCGCGCCACCGACAGCTTGTCAATCAACATGTTCCCCAGCAGAGTTGAGCAGGGAACCTTGATATCCTGGCTACACCAAAATATCGGCAAATACTCGCAGAGGCTAAATCGTCCTCAGATCAACAGCCAGTGGCTCCACTATTGTAACCTTCCTACAACTAACACGCGCCTCTAAATGTTCTGGATTTATGAATTATAAAAATGTTATTTATAGCTGTCGAACCATTATCACAGATTAAGCAAAGTGATCTTTTGTTACATCTTGTGATTCAAGTCTGCCGGCGTCCCTGAACCCAGACTATCACATAACCTACAGAGGCATTTCTAGTGACGACATCCAGTGAAAACATTCATCTTAATCCACATCAACACACACCGCGACGTGTGTGTTTTGTCAAGAGCATACAAACACACACACACAAAGACACACCTGACTTCTTAATATATCTCTCAGCAGTGCTCTCACACACAGCTGGATGGGGTAGAGTTACACACACTCGGATCAAGAGACTTGCTTTGAGTGTGTGCGGGCATGTGTGTGTTAACTCAAAATGTGTGACAGTCTCTGTGGTCGTCCGGAGGTCAGGGGCGAGTTTCAGTGGCGCTGTCTTGGGGAGGGGAAAGAGGGAGAGCTGGGATAGGACTGCTGTGTGAGTGACTAGCCCACACACACCAGAGCAAAACAAACTATGTGGAAAAAACTCCCATAATATTACAATAAACATTTCCAGCTATCAAAAAAAAAGTAAAAAAAGAATCTTTAAAAAAAGGTGTGTCCCGGTGGCTTAGTATTATCTTGATTTAGCTATTTATGTTTATTTATCCCTGTTTATTCTTTATTTTCTCAGTTATCATTTATAGAATTGGCTGACAACGTAATATATTGTTTGTATAATCTATAATAATATATAACAATGTTAAATAAAGTTTTATGTTTGAGAAAGTAGCTCTATAGGCACCTTTGTTAAGTGGTGTAAAATAGGTGCACAATCCAAACTAGAGAGCGCAGACCTCCACCAAGGCAATAGGGTCACTTATGAATACCAAATTACACACTTGAAGGATTATATTGAAAGCATGTATTTTGGGAGCACACAGGCATTGAAATATTTCATCCACTAGATGGCGGAAGTTAGTGAAGGCAATATGGTCACGCAGTAATATAAATTTGCAATATAAATTCCAGATGTTGTTCCGGATCACCGATCACCACCAAAATCTAATCACCTGTTTCTTGTCCCAATACACACGTTGTCTTACAATTTCATCAAAATCCATGCAGAACTTTTTGAGTTATTTTGTACACAAACAGACAGACAAACGAAAACATGACCTCCTTGGCAGAGGTAATAAAAAAGGGTCTATTTTTCTTACAGCTTAAAAAAAAATACTATATTGGCCACCATATTGGTTATTATCAGTATCGGCACCAATTCAGGCTCTACTCTGAGTAAAAGGAATGACATCAACCCAGTCTGGTTTCCCTTTTAAAGACAAGAGAGTCATTAAAGGTCATATTAAAAATACATTATGCTGCAGTGAGTAATGACACTAGTATGGAGAAGGGAGGTGAATAACAAAACTGCTGTACACTGAAACTTATTCTCTCTCTAACTGTCAGCACTGTCGTGTTTACATCATTCTGTGGGAGGAAATAGCATCTGCTGTGTGTGTGTGAGGGAGAGAGAGATTTTGGATATGATTATACGGAGCCAAGAGTCACACCCTGACTTGGAGTCACACATCCACATCCCTAAGAAACACACACACACTCACATAGACAAAATAACAGTCAAGTCCAAACACAAAGTGCCAAAAGAAGCCACACCTTGCCTGCACATAGCGTCCACTTTAAACCACGCTGACCTAAACACACACTGGGCTCTGATTGTGTGACACTAACACACACATACAAACACACTGCCAGCAGTCCCGCCCTGACACATAGACAAACTCTTCCAATGTGTGCGAGTGTGTAATGTGTGTGTGTGTGTGTGTGTGCGTGAGTTTGGATTGTGAACAAAGTCAAAAAACTTCTTTCAAAAACTTAAAAGGAAGAGAAAGTAAAGCCAGCTTAAACAAAGACAAACACATTTCAAAGTCACCTCTACATTCACTCCTATTTCCAGTGTTTCAACTGTTCTATTATGTATGACAGGCTG
This sequence comes from Serranus cabrilla, assembly GCA_903364295.1. NCBI lineage: Eukaryota > Metazoa > Chordata > Actinopteri > Perciformes > Serranidae > Serranus > Serranus cabrilla. The sequence continues at coordinate 460,685 of CAFUXE010000068.1, read as the reverse complement.
ATGTGAGAAGAAGGCAGAAGAGTGTAAGGTGGGTAGAAAGTGTAAAGCAAACACACACACACACATATACACCCACAGAAATGAAACACATTTCCAGAACTCACCCCCACGCTCCTGTCTTGTCTCAAACTCTTTGTTTTTTGCTTTAAACCAAGTGTTTAAAAGGTAGAGGACGAAGAAACACGGATACCTCAAGACGACTGAAGGAGTGCGAGAGGTGAGAGGAAGAGGAGAGGGAGGAGGAGGAGGAGGAGCTGTGTGGCTAGCTAACAATCCTCTTAGCCTGGTTATGTCATGGGACCAAGCTAATCCTACCTTCACTGACTGACCCACACATACACACTGGCTGACTAACCAGCAGACTGACCAACACAGAAACACGCACGCAAACATGGTCGGTGACTGGCTAACCGAGGCCCAGCCAACGTGTACAAAGCAGTCTCGTCTGGGGTTAAACACAATAGCAAGCAAGGTTGAAAATAGCTGTTAGTGATGAATAAAAAGCTGCACGAATGAGGTCAGATGCTCTTTTTGCTCTGTGACTCATTATTTTGGAGAGATGATAACAGGATAAAGCAAGCTAGCAAAACAAAACAAGGTTAGCTAACGGTTATTAGTCAGGCTAACGACAAAAGTCTAATTCCTATTTTACTCTCCACTGTTTTTATCTGTTGCTGTGTGTGAATGTGTTTGTAAGTGTGTTTTAATTACTGTTTTTACTGTAGAACAGACAATAAAGTTATACATTATATCATATATCATATCATATTTTGGAGGGAAGATAACAGGATAAAGCAAGCTAGCAAAACAAAACAAGGTAAGCTAACGGTTATTAGTCAGGCTAACGACAAAAGGCTAATTCCTATTTTCTCTCTGTGAATGTGGTGTGTGTGTGTGTGTGTGTGTGTGTTCACATGGGTCTTACTGGTAGAAAACTATAATCACCACTGTCACTAATCTGTGGGCTAATCCACTAGACTACACACAGACAAATACGTACCCACATGGCGTGCACATACATTGTACTGTAAATATGTGACTTACTCAGACAGGCATTCAATTATTTGTTATGTTTAATTTTTATCCCCGAAATTAAATCAGCCTAGTTTTTAACAGGACATATTATGCTCATTTTCAGGTTGCAAAAACAGTCAGCCAGTAAGAAAACTGTCATCATGAAGTAAACTACCTAGCAAAAAAGACGACTTGTTCACTGGAATTTTTCTTTATTTTACTGATTAAATATGGTGTCTTGCTATTAAAACAACTTGTCAGTTGGGGATAGTAATAACATAATGTATATGTATAGAAATTTCAAGTTATTTTTCAAGTAAGTCTCAAGTCTTTAATCCCAAGTCTCTAAGTCAAGTCTCAAGTAGAGACAAGACAAGTCGAGTCGAGTCCAAAGTTAGCAAAATTGTGACTTGAGTCTGACTCAAGTTCTGCAAGATACTCACTGAAAATTGTAAGTTTTTCAAGTCAGACTAAAGTCTGAGTCAAGTCCTGTGTCATTGATGTCAAAGTCCAAGTCCAGTTGCAAGTCTTTGATGATATTGGCAACTCGAGTCCAAGTCACGTGACTCAAGTCCACACCTCTGGTATTTTGGTGCTACTTCCAATAACTTCTGTAACCGTCGTGAATGCTTAATTGTGTGTGACGCTAAAGTGACATGTTCTGATAAGTTTTATCGTGACAGAAACACATTATATTGTGTCTGTCTATATATAACTGAATTCATTCATTCATTCACTGACTCCAGAAAAAGCCAAGTCTGCTCTGATTGGTTAGTATTTTTCGGGTCTTCCATAACTTTCCTCTCTGCGTCTCTGCACCATCATTGCAGCCGGGGAATGACTGTAATGGCGCAGTAGTGGCACTTTCTTCTTTTATAAAGTATAACTGCGACATAAACAGAAGCCCTGACAGATTCTCAATATGCATTTTTTTTTTACAATATGAGACCTTAATGAATACAAGATCCAAACATCATTGCTTGGCAGCAGACTGAACATAATTTCTATTAATCACTAGATTTTAGCAGCATCATTATGTTGTGTAGTGTAGAGATCTTTATATACAGACAATAGATCCTGGATTTTGACATTGAGCTAATGAGAAATGCATAACACAGCCTGTCCTGCACCCTCAGCCCAGCCAAGTCTAGCTCCAGTGTGTGTGTGTGTGTGTGTGTGTGTGTGTGTGTGTCTCCACCTACCCTGTCATTAGCGCTCTCTGTTGCCTCTGTGGTCCAGCTCTGCTCCAAAGGCTGTGGACTTCCTGCATATAAATTAAAAATGAAAAGAAATCTTATCTGAGCCTTGGCCTGTATTAACCATTCAACCATGTGTAAAATACGTCAAAGATAAATGAACGGGCAACATCAGCATTAAGTCACTTTCCAACACACTGTATATACATGACATATTAACTATTTCCATCAAAATGTTTGTGTTGTGAATATATTGATACCTCTTATATATTATATGAATATATTATAATATATTTCACATCAATCATGCTCCTGTCTCAGAGTTCGACGCTGTTTTCTGCTGTTGTTCGTGTTATTGTGTTTATGTGTCCTTGTTAGCGCTGTCCTTATTTATATGCAGCCTTTCTTATTCCTGCTAAGGATGCAGAGGATGTTGTTGGCAACTTGCCTGCTATAAGAGCACTGAAACACAGAGGACAAAGTGTTGCAATAAGACTGACTCTGCGCAGGCTATAAATATATACATGGCTATACGCTTCCAACAGGAAAAACTCTAAAAATAAAAACATTGGATAAATATAAAACACATTAAACTACGAGATAAAAAAGGGGAATCTTCCTCTTCTTATCGACACCTGGCTCCATCTTTGTCTCTGTGTATAATCTATAAATAGCATCATTCCTTTTAATTCTACTAAGACCAGACAGGCTCAATCTGGGCTAATCCCAGCCAGCTCCCAGTTTCACCTCCAGTCAATAGAGCAGCCAATGCAGTGCTTAACATTCACTTGAGCTGACGAATTGGTATCTTACAGCAACAGAGAACTTACAGCCGTATTAGCATTCAATTGAGCAGTTATTTAATTAAGGTAGAACAGACGCTATCACACTATAGGGCAGTTAAATAGTATGTTAGTAATCACCATTATAATCATTGTTTATGGAAACAGGAGGCTTATCATTAGTTATGGTGGGTCTGAATGACGTCACCATGACGTCCCCCATTGGTTTGTAGACTATGGTTTTAAAGCCTCAGGTTTGGTATTTTGGCTTTTACCATCTTGATTTTTATGGAGCCATATTTGAATAAGATGGTGGAGCTAAGACACCTGCCTAAAATTGCACCCAATGTTTTTCTATGCTGATTTTTTATGCTGTATTTACGGCAAATAAAATTTTCTTATGTACCCCGGGACTCCCATGACTGGATCTTTGTCCCCCCTGTGTCAATTCCTGGAATCAGCCCATTTAAGATGAATACATGGAAACTGTTCATTGTAGCTACTTATTAATCAACTTATACATTTTGCCCTCATAATTCATTGTCGATTTTACTCTTAATGGGTCATTTTTCAAAAAACTTTCATCTAAACTGACTTCTTTTTGCGCTCAGTGGAGTTGCCCCCTGCTGGCAGTTAGAAAGAATGCAGGTTTAAGGCTTTGGCTTCACTTCTCAGGCCTGGATGTTGCTGCTTTGCTTGGATTAATTTATGACTGATTAATTACCGTTATTCCATCACAATAGAAATGTTTCACTCTACATTATAGGGCTGATTATCTGGTATGAGAGCAGTTTGAGCTTCTATGAGGGCGGCAGTGTCCTTGTGTGGGAGGTGCAATCTCACCACAGGCACCTTCAATAATCCACAGAGGGCAGATGATGTTAAATTAGCCTGGGAGAAAGTAGTACATTAGGGTAATGTGTTGCTCTGGTCCTCTGAGAGCAATTGGCTGGTTTAAGAAGTTGTTTTATGATAACAGGTGAAGAGCCAAACACAAGTTGGCAGCAAACTGCAGGGACAGTTTTGGCATCAACTGGTCATTGACCACTGTGTGTAGGACGGCGATCTTTCATCATAAACCCACATCTGTATCGCAGTCTGGTGCTGGAAACAGAGGGGCCAGAGGAAAAGCTGTCTTTTCTCTCCACAGCAGGCAGCCAAATGGACTGCTGCTCTTTTTATCTTACCCTAGATCTCACCCTGCTGCTCCTAAACCTATTACAGATCTGCTGGCACACGGACTGTGACTCGGTGGAAAAGCACAGGAATAGAAAGCTAAAACGTGTTAATTGTCGACAGGATGTTTGATAAGAATTAAAACTAGTGTTGCGGACATGTTTTAAATAAAGGTTTAGATACAGATACTAAAGCTCAGATATTATAGTAAACAAGCAAAACACACACACAGGGGAAAAACCATAATAGCTTCTATGACTCAGCCAAAAAAATCTGGCTAAAAGGAGTAATTTATTATTCAGAATACACAGTTCATAAGCATATGACAATGATGGGATTCTAATGAATGGTAATTATGTGTTTAATGAATGGAGGGGAAATGGGAAAGCACCAGCAGGTGGTGAGGTTGTTCTGTCCCTGCAGGGAGCACACAAAAACACACCAGCGCTACAGCAGGGGGACGCTGTTACAGCCGCAGCCCTGCTGTTGTATTATGCTTTTGGCACAAGCGTGCACTAACATTACACAACTGTTCATTCATTGTTTTGCTGAACAAGATTAACAGAGGACAGCAAACTATTCGCTATGGCTGTTTTTGTTTTGCATGAACACTTGATTCTGATCAGTTATTAAGCAGTATTTATATATATGTGTGTGTGTGTTTTAATAGTTAATTAAATGTAAATTCTCTAAAGCACGAAGCTGCTGTTTTACTAGAATATCATGTGCTATTTCTGCAGCAGACCAAATATTTTTCTCCCCTCATCTCCGTCCCTCCTCCCCTTCACATTTACACTGTTCATGTTATGTAACACTAATCATCTTATCTGGCTAATTACTGGCCGAGCCCCTGACCTCACCTCTAAACCTCACACACACCACTGGCTCCCAGCGTTGGTGTGATTACTACGTGTGATTCTCAACACTGACGTTCTGGGTGGAAGTGACGTGTCTGTGTGTGTGTGTAGCTGTACCTTGAGTCCAGGAGGGGCAGTGTCTGAGGTAGAAGCTGACCTCCGGCCTCCTGGATCCCCACTGCTGGAGGAGATCCAACAATAACACCTCCTGTGGGAGAACGCGCTCTGAGGAGAGACAGAGGGTGGGAAAACATTAGCAGCGCTATCACACAGTGTTGTGATTTATCCAGATAAGCCGAGAGGAGATGATTCATCAATTAGATAGTTATATACATTCATCAAGTCCTATTTAACAGCTTAAAGTAGGACATATTTCTACCATCTCATGCTGGCTAAAAATTTCACTTTTTAAAACTCATCCGGTTGAATTTGCATTATACAGCGATCTTTATTTTGACTTCTTATTTAGATTTCTATGATTCTCCTCTGTTTCTGTTTTTGTTTCCTCTTTATTCTACCTCACAGAACATGGGAGTTGTTGGTCTACAGCTGCTTCAATCAGTTTGTTTTGTATTATTGTGTAATTTTGGTGACTGAGCTTTAAAACACCAGTTGTCTTCATTAAACCCTGCAAATCTTAAAACTATTCATTATTCTTAAAGGCTGACCAGAATGTAAACAAGGGGTTAATCCACCAACAAAAAGACTAAAACTAGACTAGAGATTCTCCGTAGTTCTCAAATGGTTTAAATTTATATTTTCTATCTGTAACTGAAAATAATCAATAATATCTTCAAATAATTGCATATTTATATGAATAAAGTTGACAAGCTGAAAAGTAATTTCACACTTTCAAAACCCCTTCAGCAATATTCTCACTGCAAAAACACATCAATCAATAGCTAACAATAAACACACATGTAGACAATGCACAGCGCCCACACACACACACACACAGTTGTGGCCTTGAGGCACGGCCTCTGGTCAGACAGCAACACAATTTATACCAGCGTTTATTTAGTGCTGCCTCACAGCATCACCCTTTAAGACACAGTGTAGTATGAGAGCCATTTATAGCCCGACTGACCGCTCAGTCACACCACGGTGCTGCACAAACACACTGTGTTGTCGTGTGGATCGCAACTTCAACAGCTATGATTGAGTGAATGTGGGACACACTTTAATGGACACAGCAGCTCTCAGTGTCTGCATGTGATGGACTGGTCTATTCAAGTTCACAATGGCATGCTGTACACAGGACGCACTTAGCTTTGTATTGATTTCACGAGGTGCAACCGTGATATAGGTCTGACTTTGTTCATAATCAGCTTCAAAGCAAGCGATCTAGGCCAGAGTACACCGGGATTATCCTGTCATCTAATTCCAGATTACAATCATGTAAATACTCTAATGCTCAAAAAGACTGTTAGAGGGTGTCAATAGTAATTATATTAGTAACGGTGATGAATAATGTTTGTGTGCAGGTCTGGCTACTGTGAAAACAGCACAACAACAATAATTATTATTATCGTCATCTTACTGTGTTAAGATCTGTTTACCTTTCTTAATTGCTAATCTCATACACTCTACTCCACTTTATTAGGTACACCTGTTCAACTGCAGGTTAATGCACATGGCAGCAACTCAATGCCTCTATACATGTAGACATTGTGAGGACAAGCTGCTGAAGTTCAAACGAGCATCAGAATGGGGAATTAAGGTGATTGATCACTCGTCATAAACAAGGTCTGCAGAAGACCATCTCTGAACACACAAAGCGTCAGACCTTGAAGCAGATGAGCTACAGCAGCAGAAGACCACACCGGCCAGTTTATTAGGTACACCTTGCTAGCCAATAAAGTGGCCGTGAGTGTATATTTACAATAGTTAATCGTCTGCATAGATGAACACTTTCTGATGATTTTATTTCTCATATATGTAGATTTATTGATAAACTCACCATGCCCATTCCACACTTCAGCGAGGTGACACTCCCCCTCGCCGGCTTCTTTGCAGTATTCGACCACATCCACCACTCTGGTTGCCGGGGTTACTGGGACCTCCGTTAGCATCTGCTGGGTGTCATTGAGGTAAACCGTCAGGATCACCTGAAATCACAGAAACAAACATATCAGGTATGATCACTTGGTCCCCCCATTACGACCCTGGGACATTCAAACTAAAAGGGAAACGGCAGTCTGAAAGGGACTAATGATAAACTACTCAACAATAACACACAGCTTGTTGTGATCAGTAGTCTTGGGAGTCATTGTGGTTTTCACACTGCATGACTAGATACATTAACAGCATTAACAAACAGAGTGTGAATACAGAGTATCTCCAATTGACAAAGACAAAGAGAAACGGCTTTAAATCCCATCAGAGACGGCTCATTTACATCCAGGAGGTTCAGGGCAACTAGAGCAAGAAGAGCTGCAGATTTTAATTAAATCTTCCATTCGTCAAGACAATATGTTGTGTTTCCAAGACAGGATACAACACATGTTAATGTATTTAAGTGATAAGGAGGGCATCGAGTTCCCTGGCAAGAGACAAGAAGCCGAGTGTGTTCAACAGCTACTGATTACAGCAGCATGTAACACGATACAGCCATTCATCTGACTGGACAACACACCGATCACTGCTTTAATTACGTATCAATAACTGCCTGTACACACACAGACACACACATACTGTGGGCTCTGGACAAATATGTTCCCTGTTAAAGCAATACTTTGACTTTATCTTTCCATATTTAGTTCAGCCAACTCTTTAGTTTTGTGTACTTTAGACTAATATAGTAAAGTATGGTGAGATATTGCCAATATTACACAAATTTTTTATCATATCTGAAGAATCAGTATATGACTTCGGTATCAGCTGGGAAGTAATGATCCCCTTTGGAAATCATTTAGTTATCAAATCCTCCAAACGCTGCAGCCAAAAGATTAAAATAGCAATCAGAAAAGGACATCCTGTGTTATCGCCTGTGATGTCATTGCCAATGTCACTGGTGATGTCATGTCAGATAGTCAGTCAGCAGTTGAAAGATAAATTTAGGGTAATCTGGGATAGGAACACACAGGCACACACACTGATACAGATACACTTTTAATCTCGATGTTGCCTTTTCTCTCTCTCTCTCTCTTTCTCTTTCTCACAACCACACATGCACAGCACATTGTCCACATACAAAGGCAGATACACACTCAAATATATACCGTGCTCTAATCCACAGTATGCTATACACCTGTCCCAGATCATGTGAAGTAATCTCGTGGTTGCATGCAGACGGACTGAGCAGGGACACATTCTCTAAAGCTTGGATTAGACACACACATATAAAAAAAACACATGCAAACCCTGCAGACACAGCAGGGGTTTTACTAGTCCACAAATCATTTAAACTAGGCTAATCGTGGCCTCACAAGGGCTGCAATGTTTCTGTTTTACATGGTAGCAAACAGCATTGGTTACACTGAAGGGCTGTTAGAGATCAGAGGGTGTTCTCTGTAATCGAGTCATTCAGAGTGATTTTCTCGTTTCAGGCAGATATCAACAAGATACTCACGACTAAAAACACCATCCAGAATATTTAATATAAATGCAGCACAGGCTCTCATTTGGCAAGAGTTATGTTTCAATGTCTGGCTTCATCAAAGAGGCCCAGGAGTAAGGTCAAGGAAGTATCAGCTGTTCAGTTATAATGAATAACAAACTAAGGAGTAAATGTGAAACAGGAAGGTGAGAAAAGATTCAGTAAAATTAAGACCTTTGTTATTTCCGGAAACCAGCACAAAAGTAACTCATTTGTTTTCGCCAGCGTTTGTCCATCTGTTTCTCTGTTTGTGTACAAAATAACTCTAAAAGTACTGCACGGATTTGGATGAAAGTTTCGGACAACACTGACCGTGTTTAGAACTGTGGCTGTTATGTTGAAATTTTAATATTACGTTCATACGTTTTTGTGACCAACAACTAAGTCTCCCAAACAAGAACTAAATGGGCTCAGAAATGTGGTTTTATTCTCTATAACAGAAATACATCAATGATCAGACCCCAGATCAGTGAACTGGACACTCTGATATTTTTAGATTCACTGGACTGTATTCACACAGCCTTTTACCCAAAGCACTTGACATTTTACCTCACACACACACACACACACACACACACACACAGACACACACTCTTACATCAATAGTGGCGGTGCTACCATGCAAGACACTGGCCTCATTATTTGTTAGCATTCTGGGGTTCGGTACAGTAGCTTACTCAAGGACATTTCAACACGTGGACAGACGGAGCCGGAGACAAGAGACAGTTTCTCGTTTTCACCCTGCAGTTTACTTTTTCTATTGAGAATCTGTGTGTGATGTCTAGATTTTACTGCTTTTTAGTATTCTGAATTATTGCTATAATATCTTCTAGTATTTAGGTAGATGGATGGAGGGACGGACAGATAAACGGATGGATGAACGGATGGATAAAATATTCAAAAGTAAATAACAATATTGAAAAAGAAACTATCCCCAAACAGCTGTACAACAAACAAATGTACATGCCAAAAAGAAAAAAGTATAAACTCATTTTTTGTTAGCAATCATTAAAGGTGTTCAGCACAAATAACTTCTTCTAATTCGAACTATTGATACTGATAAGATGATAGAGAAGATTGTGTCCTGGTACTAAAAAAGGAAACACTATGTATTCACAGTTAATCAGATTTGACTCCATTATGTTAATTAATATTGTATACCGGCCTACTTCACAGCAAACATCTTGACTCGTCATACATGTTACTAATATCATCAACGGCGGCTCAGTTCTGATCAGGTGTCCCACTGCATCATGAGTGTGTGACAACATGCACAATACCGGACTGACACCGAAGCAGCTAAATGGAATTCCTCCTAATTCATTTCAGGAACCTAATCTGCTGTTTACACCCACTGTGGGCTTTCAGTATGGCCGCTACAGTTTAGATTACTATACTGTACATGAACAACCAACGACCCTCTATAGATAGATCGGACTATATGTAGGTCAGCAGCAGGACAGCTCTATCAAAGCACCACAACGTATCTGGCAGTTTGATGGCGACTCTGTTACCATAACACAGGTTTTTGATTTCTTCTGTAGAACTAACAATAATAAGACTTCCTGTGTCCATTTTTATGTAGCATCATGGTGCTAAAAGGTATAATATGTAGGTTTTTAACATTGAAATGTCTAAAATTATGACACCTATGTTATGTATTTTGTTGCATTGTGTTTTTTCGTTATCCAAAATATTTTCAACAAGTTTCAAACCTAAAAAACAAACAGCAGCAGAAAAACACAGATTTTTAACATTAAACTGCCTTCTGAAGTTTTAATCACCTGGTCTAT
>CAFUXE010000068.1:417616-443011 GCA_903364295.1 Serranus cabrilla | reverse complement strand
TTGTCCATGATACAGATTTATATTGTATATACCCTCTAAATCCAATTATATTTCAGTAGTGTCAAGACAGAAAGAGGACAAGCAGGACTTTTGATTGAAGCCTTCAAAATAAAAGCATCATTGACAGGCGATTGTTTCACTTTTTACGACAGCAAAATAAGTGAAAATCACAAAAGTATATACATTGCCAGAAACAGTACATATATGGAGAAGGTGTATATGTAAAGTAATGATAGCCTATGTTATAAAACAAACGCAAAAAATCATATCCCAGACAACTTCACAGGATGTCTAGCAGCATTCTTGGACATTGAACTTAAAATTGCAGCACACACTAGGCCCCACCCAGTGTCTTTTTTAGCACTGGATTATTTTTAATAAAAGGTTCAAAACTGTAGACTGTAAAAATAAAACACAATCTTCAATGCTTACTCCCCTCTACGTTTCATTTTGAAAGTAGCGCGCACAACTTCCGGTTTAGTTCTTATTTAATTTTGGCAAATTAATACAGATCAGATTGAATATTGGGGGTATAAACGCTGTCGAAACGTTTCTTTCCTTAGAGTGATTAAATGCAAATTACTATGAAGCTTCTTTTGACATTTTTCAAAAACAAATAAAGAAAAAAGAAATTCTTTCGTAAAAAGTTTCACGCGCTCTGCTTTCCTGTCCATTATTTCTAACAATACGCACATTATGATAACACATGCTATAAAAAGTAGCTGTTGTTTTACTTTTAGTGGGCACATGTATTAAATTGTCTTTATAACTAATATTTAAGTTTAGGATTTAACTAGTTAAAAATGTCGTTTAGCACCACGTCCGGTTATTTACTTGATAAACATTCACAGCTGTAGCTAGCTTTGAAGTCTCTAGCAGTAAAATGCTGCATGTTAGCCAAGACGCTATATTTTCTATCGACTCGAGTATATTTCATTTTTATATAATACACATTTCATCAATGAAAACTCACCGGCAACATTCCTGCTGGTCGGTCCTCCGTCCTGTCCCGTTAGAAAATAACTTTCTCCTGTTTATTCCCTTCTTCTGTGCCCTCCACTCTTCTTCTATGAAGCTTTTTTTGGTTTTTCCCGCTGGTTTCAGGTAGTTTTCCGTACATCTAAATTCTTCTTCTTCTTCTTCTCTCTCCGGACATTTATCCAGATGCTCAGAAAACTCCAGCTCCTTTCCACTTTCCTCTTTCAATCCCTCCCTCTTCCTTCCTCTCTCTCTCTTTCCCACACACACTGGAGTCCCTCTCTGTTGCTTTACACCGGGAGAGGAAATGCAACTGGATGTGAGAAAGCTGGAGACACCAGTTGTGGTTTCATTAGCGGAATTTCACTGGTTTCATGTGCTCAATCAGCAGGCGGTCCTCCGGTTTGGTCTGCAGGGTGAACTGGGTCACCGTCCCGATCATCCCTCCCATCTGCCTCCGGTCTCCACCTCCTCCTCCTCTTCCTCCTCCTCCACAGGATAAATAGCCTCCAGGTTCAGTAAAAAAATTGTGGCTAAACTAGTTGGTGGACAATCACCAATATAAAAATCAATACTATTTTCCGGAGATTTTAACTCGTGTTGTTTTGATTAAGAGCGCCCTCTGTCGGCTGTGTGAGCAACAGCAGTGATTTTCCAACGTGCCCTGCACTCTTAAGCACACAGTTGTGAGATTTGTAGTTTGAGTATTATTTTTTCATGCCACATTAGACTTCTGCACCACTACATTCATTCAAAAATCTTTATTCCTCTACACATATCTGACAGCTGACTGTCTACTTTACGAATTGCATACAAAACATATGACATAAGGCACAAGTGAATTGACATAAAATTATCTGGAACCTATTTTGATTGTTATTTTCACATCAAACATTAATTATACACATTTGTTGTTTTTTTTTATATTCACTATTTAAAAAATAATCAGCAAATGAAATTATTTAGTCAAAATTAATTGTAATTATTTGAAATACATTTTTGAAGGAATTTGTATTTTACTTTATACTATTTTTTTCATGCCACTTTATACTTCTGTGCCGCTACTAATGGAAAAAAAAAATCATATTTTTTTAAAAGTTTGCATATTTTAAAACACTATCAAAGATGAAGTAATCCGTCACATTATGACTTTTTTTTTTTAAATGAAATGTAATCTTGATGATTGTTACTTATTTTTGGTCAGCTGTTTGCATAATCCCAATGTCATGTAATCCATTACTACCCAACCCTGATTACATGTCAAAGTATTTTAATACACTCCTACTGAGTGCTTGGAGTTTTCCATAACATGCACTACTTCCACGTGTAATTTTTTTCTCTACATCGCTCCATTTGTACTTAATAATCTTTTATCACATAAAAAAAAAGACAGAACGTTGAACACACACACATAAACACACGCAGTCTAACGTAGCTTTCAGCGGGCTTAGAGATGTTCAGCTGTCATATATTCAGCAGATTATCACAGAGCTGTCCCCTGCTGCCAAGGACGCTGTGTGTTCGGACTGTACGAACATAATAATATGGAACATTACATTACAGGGCTGTGGTAGAGTCAGCTAAATGATAAAGTACTGCAGGACTTTTATCATTATTGTGGTTGTAATGTACTTAACCTCATGAACAGAAATGGATTCCCAGTTTAACAACAATGAGAATCATTTTAAACATGGAGAAAGTATTATTTTTATACTTTAACCAAAGTTGAAATGACTTAATTAATAGGTTCACTATGTGGCACGATGTTACTGCCCCCTACTGTCCACAGGGGCAACCAGCACTCAGCTAAACATGGAAACATTTGGCTCAGCAGGAGTGAATATTTTATTTTCTTCTCTTTTTATCAAAGTAAAGTTTGTTTAATTTACTTAATTTGAATTGAGCAAGAATCATCTTATTTTTTTTTTTAAATTGTAGTTTTTCCTAGAAAAGCTTTCTTTTTTGTTGGTGTGTGTTGTCTGCATAGACATTATAATGTTTGTAGGACTGTTTTATCACTGCACAGCACTCTTAATTGTAACTATATCTGAAACAAGCTTGGGTAAGTTAAGGAAATAAAATAGAGTACTTTACTTTGACTATGAAGACCTTCTAATTGATTTTATTTCAGTTCACTGCTCTGATGTATTGAAAACCTGCTCCAGGAAGTAATGTGAGATCCAGTCAGCTGTCTCTTTGTGTGGACTCGATCATGAAAGACTAATAGAAACCAGCATTGTCGCTGCATCTCTTCCTCAGATGCGTATTTAAAAAGTCTCAAAGCTCAAGTTGTGGACAGTTAATGTATTGATGCACTGTGGCTCTTTTGTTCAAGGTTAGTTCATGTGCGTGTGTGTGCTGTAAGGTCAGTCAATAAAGCCAATCAACCTTGAATCGGCTCCATGTGATGCTGTCACTCCAGCATTACCAGGGCCAGAGGCAATCTCTCACTGACACACACACTGGGTTCACTGAGGTCAGGGCAGGGCAGGCTCTGCTTCATGTTGGGCAGCTGCCATGTTACAGCTACAGCCCTATATGCCGTCCAACCACTGTGACCTGAAACTGCTGGAGAAGCAGCCTGGCAGTTTGTACAGCTTTGTTTAAAAATGTATTAAAAATGCACTTTTGGAAATACATCCACTGACATCAGCCTTTTCAACCTGATTAGTAATTCCACAAGGAAATTATTATTCTGGTTATTAATGAAATATTAGGGTCACACATATTGTTGACCTCTGACCACAGAAATGTACATGGACTGATATGTATTCAGTGTGGAACTTATCAATATCAGTGTCCTAAAGTGGCTCTAAATCAGAAATTATTTTGGGAATTTCACAAAATGCAAATATGCTCGAAAAGGGAATAAAGAATTATTAACTCCTTGTGTTTTAAACTCAACACAGACACACCATCTAAGTGGAATCAGGATGATTTTCAAAATACTTTTGGCGACAAGCGACAGTTACATTACTAAACACTTTAATTTTCCAACAAGACTACTAGATTTTTTTTCTAGCAGACAGACATTTCACAAAGAAACACTGAAGAATCAATAAATAAATAACAAGTACAAATAGGTAAAGGGGTACAGGCAAAGAAAAATTAAACGTATAGAAAAATAATAACAACACAAAGACCCAACATCATCTTACAGACACAGCAGCTGACCAGACAGCGAAGTAGGTACAGAGCCGGAGATAGACGAGAGCTATGGCCACTAAGATTAAAGCGGCAGCCATGTTGGCTCCACAGTCTTGTTCCGCGGATGTTGTAAAAGGAATACAGAAAGCATTCAGGAGATTGTCCCATTAGTACATTTAACTGGTGGCTGTTGGAAAACCAGGGGCGCCAAGATGAGTTTTAATCACTAAAGCTTTACTCCTACTTTGTCAAATGTTAGCTTGTTTCTTTACCATCTTAAATAGTCGTGCTCATGTGTTTGCATTGAGCCTACTATCAGTCAGCGTTACATCCTGGACTGTTGTCAGTCAAATATCACAAATATCATCAATGCTATACATTAGCTGGAAGACTCACATACTGTATGCTGCCACTCCATCATACACAGTAGCCAGTTTACACTTGGTTTGATCACAAGAGGTCAGAGCTAAATACATGTGTAACAGGGTCCAAGACGCATTGTGATCGGATCACTCAAACCACTTGCCGAGGTGGTCTAGGACGCATTTGACCACATATCTTTTGTAGTGTAAATGCCGATGCATCCCTGACAAGGACATAACAGGAAAATACGTCATCAAGCAGGCAGTGTGGTGGTCGTTTTGCTGACAGAGCGCCAACAGTAAAAAAACAAAAACACACACAAACTGGTGGCTGAAGCTACCCCACACGGTGCCACCTGCCACCATCAGGAATACAAACAAACACAGATGAACGAAGCATCGGGAGCAATTTTGGGGTTCAGTATCTTGCCAAAGGATACTTTGACATGTAGGCTACAATGGTCAGGGATCGAACCAACGACCTTCCGATCAGTGGGCGAGCCACAGCTGCCAGTGGTGTTCGCAAGGCAGCAACTAGAGACTCAAGTTGTTGTTGTTGTGTTATCCGAGGTAATAAATTCACCTTCTAGGGGAAATGGCGTGGGTAGAAAGGAAATCTGAACTTGCAGAGGCGTGATATACACAGGTGTAAAGGGTGATGTGTCTCATCTGTCCACTTGTGATCAGATCAACTCATTTTAAAACCAAGTGCAAACAGGGTTTATGTTGCACTACATTGTGTATGGTGAAGTGGGGGTATAGAGCATGAATTATCAAGGACCTATTCATGATTTTATCATGTTCTTTACACTTGACAACTAATAGGACAATCTACCAAAACCTTTCGGTGTTCATTCATAAATACATTCACCAACTGACCTGTTGCCTTGTTGACATTACGAAGGACAGTGTCAAACATTTACAGCCAACACAAGTTTGTTCAAGAGAAGCAGACTGTGCGCATATGACTCTGACATGGGACATACAGTAGGTAGGTAGATTGTATCGTTTAATACAGCATACGTCACATTTACAAATCAGACTTCCTAAATATTGTATGCTTTCTAACGTGTTTGAGTTGTCCATCATCTGCACCACATTCCGGCTGCAGGAGATCGATTTGGTCAGTGAGGAAGTATTGGAATAAACAAATCAGTGTGAAGCACTGTGTGGATTGATGTGCAACAAACCAGCGAGCCTCTGAAAGCGCATACTGCCAACTATTTATTCAGCATTTGTAGTGTTGGAGCTTGGAACAAATATCAAGCTGCAGACCAGTTTCACATCACAAGAATGAATCAACTGTCAAACATACTTGACTACTGACACAGAGCTTCCTCTAATGTTTGATCCCATTGTCAAAGTAAATTCTGTTAACATTAGCATTTGTTGTAGCTGCACCAGTGAGAGTGAATTAAGAGAGTAACCTTTGAAGTAAATGTTTTGCTTGATTTCACAGTGCCGCTGACAGTTTAAATTAATTCTGTTTGACTGCGGGGTTTCCCTTTAAAAGGCTAAATATTTTCAGGATTTCTGCTACACATCAAAGGTGAGATCACATCATAGAGGAGAACTAAGAAATGAACACCAGCATCTTTTTAGGTGTAAAGTCATACTTTACGTCATACTAATTTGCAGGAATTTGCTTTGAACTTATTCAATGGGCTTTATAGTGTTACCAATAACATTTACTTAAACATGTCAACTTTCCATTTAACATCACAATGTGAAAGTCTCCTATCAAGCTGCAGTGAAGATTAGGGGGTTGTGGATTCCTACTGTATACAGCAGCTCTGTCCGTTGGCGTCTTTGGTGCGCAGACACAGTTTCGGTTTGTAGCCTTCCAGGTACAGCAGCTGCTTGGAGTTGAACGCTCCGCGACGCTTCCTGACAATATGAAAGAGACATTGTGCTAAAAACAAGAAATTACATTTGTACAAACGATGGCAGATGTGTGAGCAATTACGGGGGTTGGTGCTGAATCTGGTACATGACAAGACGGAGCAGTTGGTAGTACAATCAAGCACTGACACTGTACTCACAGTCTGATGAAGTGCACGGCGTCTTCATATTCCATCCCACACTCAATTAGAGCCAGGGCCACCAACACTGGAGCTCTGAGGATAAACAGCGAATAGATAAAACATGCACGAACATCTGCTTGGGCAACAGTCCCAGTGTTTTCCCTAGACTGGCTGCTTCAGGGAGGCAGGCTGGCTGCAGGGAGTGCAACACACTGCTACAACTGAAAATATTAGTGTTTTCATCCAATTACAAGAGAACTCAAATGTTGCAAAATGGATGAAGAGTTACTGCTTTGAAGCAAATAATCTAGGAAAGTGTAGTTTCGTCAGGAGCTGGTGATATAGACCACACATGGCTGTAATATTTGATACGGCTTGTAAGATTAGAAGAAGTTCTGCTGTGGAATCAAAAAATAACCTATCCATGAGAGAGGAAAATGTTGCAACTGGGTAGAGTTAACCTCTGTAAGGTTTTTTGTCAAATTATGTCCTTGCAAAAGCGTCCCTGGTAAGCGGTGTTGCAGTGTATATGTCTTTTTTGTGACAGGTCAAAACAGATATTAGGTTCTGTAGTTAATACAGAGTTTGCTATTGATTCAAGCAATGGAGCTTGTGTTCTGTTTTTTATCTGTTCCATAAAGTGAGCCCTCATTCATCAGACCCCGTGGCAGACAGAAGTGCATACTGAAAGCAAGGCTTATAGGGAACTAATCTAAACGCTGATTATGTCATTATTCTACAGCCATTACACTGCACATTCAACAGTGAGTTCATAATGATAAGTTAAAGCAAAAAAAAAAAAAGAAGAAGGTTATTGCTACTTTAAGCCATTTATATGTGACAACTCAATATTTCTGGAGCGTTCTTACCGTCCTAATCCAGCGACACAGTGCACAGCCACACAGCTTCCAGGCTCCTCTCTAAACTTTGTCTGCAGCAGGGTCAGCCAATCATCAACCACCTGTTCTGGGGGGGCGGAACCATCGTCAAATGGCCAATCCTGGGAAGGGACATGAAGTCGTTATTTGACCATCAGATTGTTGCAACATAATGTCAAATATAAACGTTTTTGTTTCCAAAGTTATGACTAAACTAAGTGTCCATAGTCTATCTTAAAGAGGCTTCTGTACTGCAGAAAATCACTTCCTGGATCCAGAATATTCCCGGATCAGATGCACTGGAAGAACACCTTTTTCGTTTTCTACCTTGTATAATTCATACTGCTTATAGATATTTGGTTATGTTGCAGAATATTAATGCTTAACTGACCAGTAGACGATGTAAAAGGAGTTAGATGAATGTGGTGTGTTCATATGTTAATTACCAGCACATGTATTCCTTCTTGTTCCACTGGAGCCTTGTCATATGTAGCAGCACACACTCTCACCAGGGTGTTCACTCCATATGCCTTCAGATCCTGCACATCAAAACACACTTTTAACAAGCATGGCACTGTTGCTTCCTCTGTAACCAAAAGAAAATGAATGAAGGATATGAATTATTAAAAATGTATGCTACCTCTATAAACCTTCCCAGTTGTGCATTGGTGGGGTTGTGCGTAATGAGGAATCTCAGGCAGTCATAAGAGATCTCGACTGGAGCCGGTCGGTTCATTTTTAGACTCTCAAAGGTTAATCAATACAGAAAAAAAAGATCAGAAAATCTCTGTGCTTTGAATAATAGAGGGACAGATGGGGGCTTTAAAGGAATCTAAGTCAAAGTGTTCAGATTGTTTTTTTACTAAAAACAAAAATTGCTTTAGAACCAAAAAATTGCAAACGCACTTAGGAATTAATGACTAACTAATGCATCCGTATGATTTATGGACAAAAATTGTAAATATTCCTTAAGTGACAAAAAATAGTCTAAATAAAAAACAATAAGACAAGGACAATTTCCCTGGAGAATAATAAGAGGAAACAAATTCTAAACTTTTCTTGGCAAAAACTAAAATTGGCTTGGTAAAAAACTAAAATGAAACTCCAGCAGATTGGGGTCAAAAAGACTAGAGGGATCACTCAAAGTCTTGAAAAAAAATTAAGAAAGAAAACAGATCTGTCCTTCCTTCTGTTCAAATCTGCTAGCCCATTCAGAGGAGACCTCTATGAATCAGAGTTGAAGAAGAAAGAAAACGCAGGAAAGGAGAGCCGTAAGGAAACTCCTGGGATAAAATCAAAGCCACTCCTTCTCCCCAGGACAGGTGACAGGCTGAAGGTTGGCTTCTCTTCATATGGGTTGAACAGGATGGCAGTAAGAACCTATGAGGACATGGAGACGGTAAATAAGGTGTTCGTCCATATTGGTTTTGGGGGGCTGCTCTCTTTTAATGCCAATTCACTGGATAACATAAATGACTAGCTACTTAAATGGACATATACTTAACCATCTAAACCCCAAAACTGGCTGGCAGGTTTGAAAAGTGTATTTTCCCACTTTTAAAAAAAAGCCAAAATTCCACCATTTATTATGGACAGAAACTGTAAAAGCAGTCATTATCCTCAGATTTTCCACTATAACTGATCATGTGCTATGAACACTTCCTCTAAGTTTAAGTAACCACATTTAAGCTTAAGCTTAATTCATTAGAATAAAAAAGTCTAAATGTCTAATCTAAAATGTTTCCAAAATAAATTGTTTGTACTAACAGGACTATGTAGAAAAAACATAAATTATGTGCTTCTCATTGCAACTGGGAAGCCATGAATGACTCAGCTGAGACCGACAGTCATGTGACAAATATTCTGAGAGTTAGGGGTTAGACAGGCTCATAAAAATATATGTAATTCAATATTGGTAACATTAATGGACATAATATAAAATCTATTTTATTTCATTTTATATTATAAAATAAATTAAACTGGTATTTGTTTGTTTTCTTTATGATTTATGGCATCATAAATGGGTTATACTGATGAACAGACATCTGAGTTCTCCCTACTTCCACAGAGGTGCAGGAAAAACAAGGTCACAGAGCAGAATGTGACAACAGCAAAAAAACACAATAAAAATGCAGGAGGTTAAAAACAGTATTTGTGTCATCACTGTCTGAGTGTGCCTCCACTCTTTACTGCCAACGGACTATAACATGGTATAAAAAAATAATATTGTCTTTATGATCTACCTGAATAAAGACACCACCCGCCTTTTTACTACATACCTGTGCACGTCAATGGCAGTGTTTGCGCCAAGCTGGTGCCTCCTGTTCACTTGTCCACAATAAGCAGCAGGTGCTGGGCTTGGCAAAACTCCCCTCCGAGCCTCGCAAACGCCATACATGTGCAGCCTGGGAAAGACAGAGTAATGTATTGCAGGTTCGATTTGAAGCTACTAATTAGCACAGTATTAAGAGACTGTGCGGCAGTAAAATACTCACTGTGATGAGAGCTGAGGAGATGGTTCATTGAGCGCACACAGGAAAATGTGACGGCTCCGGGATGTAGACACACCATTGATGATGATGCTGCTTTTCTGGGTCCTGGCTGACAACGGCCCGCTAGCGTGTTGCTAACCTACAGCATATATTATTTAAAAAAATGTTATTATTGCTTTTCGCTGCTTGACATTACCTGTATAACGTGTGTATGATAACACGTTGCAACATCAACCCCCCCTTCCAAATGCGACCAATATATTAGCGAGGTTGTTGTTATCCCCTGTATAAAACGTTTTACTCCTGATGAAAATTATCCACCAACCAATGAATAGATCTGCATAACGGGACATAAAATATTTTAGCGTTACCTGTGTTTACTGTGGAGTGACATTGTGTTCACACGAAAGTAACGCAACGTTTCATAGCTAAAGTGTCCCGTTAGCTAAACGGCACCAATGGACAGAGATACGATTTTACACCTGCGAGCATCCGACCGTAATTAAGCAACAGTTAATGGTACAGTGACGGTCAGAATTTGCTAGAAGCTAACTAGCTACAGTCAGCTAATAAATTAAAGCTTGTTATGTTAAAGCAATACCGTTAGCTGAAATGTCTGTGAATGTAAACGTTATCGTCTAACGGTTAATTCCAGCCCGCTAACCTAGCTAGCTTAACGGGACTGGTAGCTGATTTGCAAAGGCACGTACATTACTGTACAGACCACAAAGGTTAAAACAAAATGGTTTAGAAACAACCTCTCTAGACTTATCAGCAACGCCATCTGTCATTAGAAGCCCTGCTGCCAGCCAGGTCATGTAAAACCAGGTCAACAACCATGTTCCCAGAATAAACAGAAAGCTAACACTTCCAGGCTAAAGCGTTCGCCGGTTTTCAATAACAGCCAAATGACAGCGGATACAGCCGTCTCGTTAACACAGCTAATATTATTTACACAATAGTAGCAGCTGCTAAGTCGACATCTGACACACAATTAAAGAGCTACTTACAAAACGCAGAAGTTTCGCGAAAAATCCAGACGCTTCTAATGATAAAGAGTCTGCAAAGGAGACATGTTGAACAGAACTGTCGAGTTAGCCGCAATACACAGCGCCACTTCCGGTTTAAAGCTTTCAACAATAAAGCTGATTAAAGCCAACTTTTTTTAAATCCCGGCCCTTTTTTGTTTAGAAATGTAAATCAAACATTTTAAGAAAGAGAGAAAAAAGAGTAAAGGAGTGAGAAGAATTACGACCATAATAATTCCCACCGCTTCTCCATAAGTTATTTATTATCAACCAGCTTTCTTGTTGATCTGAACCTACGCTAATTACTCTTCCTAAATGTACAAATATGTATAACAGTTATCTTTTATCTTTATCATATAAAAACACAAGTGCATTACTGATATACATATGACATAAATACACGCGAATACACATAACAAAACATACATACAAAGTTTTCATTTGCATGTACATTTCCGGTATTATTCAGATGTGTCTCCTGTACTATTGACGATATCTTTAAAAATCACTGTGAGGCTTAAAAGAAATATTCATCTGGAGTCTTATTTCACATTATGTTGCTTTATTATACAGAACTGCTATTGGATGCCTTTGCAGCAGGTTAGTAATATTTATTTAATTTACTGTATGATATAATAAGGTTGCAAACAGGCATACAGTTACTGTCTGGCTGATTTCAAAGACATTGCTGCCATCTACTGATGATGATCAGTAGATGGCTGACTGATCTACTAATGATGCATCTTCCAGTAAAGCCTCATGTGTGATGATTGCTTGACCTCAAACTTTACCCTGTATTTTACTCTAATAAAGTTACATATTCACAGCTTATAAACACTTTTCAGATCTTATATTTTGTCTTATCACTTGGCATAATCTTGCATACATTGTGACTTGCTCTAGTTGGAGCTAGAGTAATAAGGTCCTTCTAATACAACTGGTCGCCTCAATCGCAAGTCAGTCGATTTATAACCTATACTGCAGCCAGCCACCAGGGGGCAATTGAGATGTTTTGACTTCACTTTTGTCGTCCATTGCCCATATCGGCCATTTTTATATACAATCTATGGCATGGATGTATAAGGACAACTGGATACATCGTGGAGGAGGCCAAAAAAGCCAAAAAAGTTTGTCTTCCCTGTAAACAATTACCCAGTTCTTCTGACATCTTTGGTCCCTAACAGCAAGCGTACTAGTATTTCCTTTAAGCCCGCCTCAAAAAACTCACAGATATCTCTTTTTAATGTAAGTCTATAGGGAAAAGTCTTTCGTAGGTCCAGTGGCATCATGTGATGAACCCGGAAGTTGGAATTCCACCATTTGGCCACTATGTCAAATTGTCCCCAAGGCTAAGTGTAGTTCCTGTTGGCTTCATCCATGTTTGCAGTTTGTAAACAGATCATTCAAAGTTGGACCCGGCTCAACGACATCCATTAGCCAGTTTAATATGTAATAAGCTAGTTTAGCATGTAATTAGCTAGTTAGCGATCTTCGCTCTAGCCCACTATTGAGGCCAGAAACGTGCCGAAGACAACAACATTGAAAGAAAATAGAAAGAATTACAGATACAAAGACCACCACACACTTGATTATTGAGTTGGATTCATTTCTTGCGAGTCGATACATTGTTTTTTAGGTACTTTAGGTCTTTACTACATATTGCAGCAACAAGTAATTGAAACTGTTCTTCATTATTTGACTCTGTTAGTCTGTAACCATGTGGAAAAAACATTCCTCTCTGTAAAAACACATTTGCATTACTTCCTACAGGCCTCCTGGGTGTGTAACACCACAAAGGGTGTGGCATCTCTGTGTCTCTCTGTCTTTCTTACTCTCTTTTTCCTACACACACACACACGCACAAGAATGGATGTTTAGTCACCCTGCTCTATGAAGCATGTGTGTCTGTATCTTTACCTATTTATAAGGTGTTAAGTTACATGGCTCATAGGGAGTGGAGGCTTCCTGTATCCTGCAAACTGACAAGACAGAGCATGTTGAGTCTCCGTGTGTGTGTGTGTGTATGTGTGTGTTTGATGACGTAGCAGCTGCTGAATCTGGTTTGGCAGGATTTCTGAGGGAAGGGCGAGTGAGCAGAGACAGACACAGAGAGGAAAAGCAGCGGAATACTTGAAACTAGTTTTTACTTTACTGTATCTAACTCCTCCGTTCTTCTCCTGCTGGTGTCCACACTCTGGGTTTTGGCGTTTGAGCTGGGCTTCAGCACTCGGTAAGGTTTTCTTTTCTTGGATTTTTAATTAAGTTTGTGTCACATGGTTAAAGTCAGAACTGAACGGTAAACAAAGACTGTAACAAAGTGTGTTTAAATTGCACACAGGCTGAGTTACAGTGGCGTTGTCCTCATTATTTACCCCAAAACAAGACGATACCAGTTGGAATTTCTGCCAGCAAATGTGGAAAACCAAACTTTTCCTTTAGCTATGACTCAGACACACAAGATGTTGAGCAATCAGTGAAGAGAAAATGTGGATTTTATACTGTAAATTCAGCACTCAGGCTGAGGCGTTGAGGAATGTAGCCCTCTAAAAACTTTCCACACACACACACACGGATGTATATACAGCAATTAACGGTACATTTCAGGCTTTCCTGTAATTAAAATAGTTTCCTTGTTTTAATTCGCCACTCTAGCTTGTCACACAAACAATACAGGTCATTTTCTATTGACCTTGCACATTTTGGCACCAACATTTAATATGTTTATACCGTCACGGCCTGTCTGCTCATTATCAGAGCCTGATAGCTGCTAAAACCTCTTTTAGTCAGCCTTTATATTTGAACTAAGGAAATCCAGAGTTTAAAGTGTTAACACCAAAAGTCCTCAGTGCTGAGCCACTCCTGTTGTGTGGAATCTAAATATTTTACAAGTTTCTAAACATTGCGTGATCGTGCCCTGATCCTGAAACCATACAGGCGAAAAGATGATGTTAAAAGTCCCATATGCAAATTATTTAGGTAGTAGGATTATTGTGTGGAAAACAACCAGGAAAATATTATAAGAATCTGTTGGCATGTATACATTTAAAGATAAACGTAAGAGATAACGTACAGCAAGCAGGTCATTATTACAAAATAATGATACAGGACGTCTTGAATCACCCTGAAGGTATTTATTTTATGATAATGACCCGCTCGAGGTGCATTATCACGCTTATTATATGGCTACAAAATATTCATTTAAAAAATGACTTTGGTGTCCATAACAACTGTCTCCTTCTCAGTAAATAATCGAATGACTGGACTGGTTTGAGACGATAGAAAGGCAACAGAATCTCAAATAACCACAACATGTTGAACCTTGAAGCAGATGAAGACCACACCGTCAGCTTATTAGCTTCACCTTGCTAACTTATAATGTAATGTATATGTGGTGAAATACTGAATTAGTCATGTATTTACAGGGTTTTAATTACTGTTATTGTGTTTTACCGACTAACTGAAAATCTGTACAATGGAAAATAGATAAAGAAGAAAAATACATACAAAGCTGGTCCTGTTTATCTATGGAAATCATAATAGCTCAACATATAACTGAGCGCTGATTGTGTCTGTTAAACACACATAAGCCAGTATCCAGGTAACATAAACCCTGAAACCACACGTGTGTCAGGAGGTTTATGACTGAAGATTGTTTATACTGGACTAATGACACCAGGCGCTTTCATTCATGGACCTCACTACCATTGTTCCCACTGTGTTCATTGAGCAGCAGCGATGGTTACTGTTAACACACACAGCAGCTGTGTGGACAGAGTGAACGATAAAGTCAGAGATAAATAAAGGCTGTTAGAGCCAGATGTAGCTTCAGTTATGGTGGAATTGAAGTTTCGTTGGCTTTTATTGGTAAATGCAGCACTTTAAAACAACATATGGCACCCTGAGCACCCACAGTGACAAATATCTTACATGTTTATATATATATATATATATATATATATATGCTGTGTTTTATTATATGTTGGTAGAACAATTTTAGTATCAGTTACTTTCACTAACATTTGACAGCTTCTTCAGTAGTCTTCATATTGGTAAAAGAAAATGTATTCTATGTGCACAATCCCAGCTTTTAATTGGTTTGTTTGTTGGTCATAAAGCTGTTGGTTAATAGACATTTGTTCATAAGTAATAATGTGTGTCATTAGTGTATTGGTTTGTTTAAGAGAAGACACTACAGGTGAATAGGGTTGTTTGTTTATTTGTTTTTTACTTTTTTGCATTACAATTTGTTTTAAATTGTATGTTTAGATACACAAATGAGGTGTGAACTCATTAAATATCCATATATTTCCAGGACATAAAACTGAACATTGGATAAGGCACATTTATTAATTATCTTATTTTGTTGATATATTGTTGATATTTAGATTTTTTTTACAGAAGGAAATTAGAATATCCCCTTTAATATTTGAATAAATCAAGACAAATACTGTCAAAAGCCATTAAAAATAGTCATGTTTTGAAGAACAAAATGTTACATTATTAAGGTTATGAATTATATAGACAAACCTTAAACATATAGGAAGGATTACTCTTTTACCTAACTCTTTTTTGAGAAAACGGCCTTGAAAGATTTCATTCATCCTTAATGGAAATTACTACTAAAAGACAAAATATTGAATCTAATTCATAGCAACAACAATATAGGACATGTAAAGCACATAATACTGTGCAGGAGAGTGGGAGCTTTCTAATGATGCCTGTGATTACGAGGTTTAGACTTTGTTCACGATACTACGTCTTTTAAGGAATTTCGGAGAAATCCACAGGTTTAAATGGAGCAAATATAGTCAAATATGCACTTAAATGTTTGTTTTGGATGTTTTTTTCCACTATTCTGAAAGAAGACATGTTATGGGAGAGAAATAGCCCAACAAATGTCTGTGATATGAATAAAAAATGATGTTTGCTCAATTTAAATAAATAAAAAAAACAGCTCCACTATCTTGTCCACATTTCTATTCTTCATTGAAATCAGATTAAACACACCAGAAGCCGCTGCAGCGAGCTCACAAAGACATTCATTCCCACCCTGAGTCTGACATGTCTTCATCTTCTCCGGCCCGTGTTCCTCCTGTCATGGCTACTGACGCGGGAACTTTCATTAGCGAGGGTCCTGATAACATTAATAACCCTGAATAAAAATTCATGAAGCATTAAAAAGAAGTCGGCGGGCTTCCGAGTCAATTTGGCTGTTTGCAACAGTCGAGTGAAGAAACACCGGAGGACACGAGATAAACTCTGTTTCTGAACGCCGCCTCCCTCTCCTGGCAGATGGGAACAATTCCATTCAAGCCCACACAGGTCACACAGTCACACACCAGGGTGCAGCTGTGTTTGACTCAAGTATTTATGTAACCAACCTGCATCTTTGTGACTAATCTTTAACCTCAGCAACTCTAAACTTGCCCTGATTGTTATAAGAAGCACTATCGAGGTTCATAGCACCAGTTATGATCCGTCAAATGAGCCTCTTGTCTCCTCTCCTCTCCATCCCAGGGTGCCCTTGAGTCTATCACCCGGGCCAGTGCAGCAGCAGCAGGGATGAACTGGTCGGGGCTGGAGAGTCTGTTGAGTGGAGTGAATAAGTACTCCACGGCGTTCGGGAGGATCTGGCTGTCCATGGTGTTTGTGTTCCGGGTGCTGGTGTTCGTGGTGGCAGCGCAGAGGGTTTGGGGCGACGAGAGCAAAGACTTTGTGTGTAACACTCGACAGGTGAGTACGTATGTTTTGTAAAGGCATTCCACAGATTATATGGATATCAGCCAGTGAAAACAGGAATGTTAGCCGGCTGTGGAGGGAGCAAGCGAAATACGAGCCTTATTTGTGTTTTAGGCTGCCCTGTATCGCCCTCTAGTGGCCGCAGTCATTGTGAATGATGATGGGCAAAGAATTAAACAAAGAACGTGCACTCTGGGTGAGTGGGTTATGTGGTGAACAGATGCAGACTTTCACCTTGGAGAACAGGGTTCATGTCCCGTGTGAATACAAAAAGTAATACGATTGAAACATAACTGAATTTCCATGCATCACATTTTCCGGTAGTCTTGTCGTCTCGTAACTGCTTCTCTTCAGTAGTAGTTCCTACATTTATTTACGGTTTAAAATCTCTTTATAGCGCCTTACCAGGACTTTTTTTTTTTTTGCCCTAAACCTAAATCAGTGGTTTTCAAGCCTTCAAGCTCCCATTGACTTGGTAAACTAGAGTCTGAGGTTCTCAAAGATACTAAAACTAATAGTATTAAAAACAGAACAGATCTGCAATTAGTTTTCAACCAACCCTGCACAGATAAAACAACAGGAAATAAAATGAACAGGTCCCCAACCTGCACCACCACTGTGTGCCATTGTGTACCTACAACTTTTTTTTCCTTCTTTTTTTAAAAAGGTATTGAGAATTGTTTTACAGTAGAATTGAATCAAAGTTTAAATGACTTCTTAATAGAAAAAGCTGAAAAAGTTGCTTCAGTTTCTACCTTTCTTATTTTCATTTATCTTGCGTGAGTCGCCCATCTAATAAAAGCCCTACATCACATTGCTGGACTAGAAGCCTTATTAAAGAAATGTGCTGACTCTTTTCACATTTGTTAGCATACCAGTGTGACTAGATGGCTGCTAAACTTTTAATAATAAAGTTTTCTTTTGGTTTGTGGCTTGTAATCTGAATTTAAAACTGCAACTGGAAAATGCTGACTGTAAGTCTTACAGGGAAAAGTTCTGCTGTTAAGATTTATGTCTATTTCACAGATCTCCTAAAAAAGTTGCAGGTTTAGATGTATTGTACCTTTCTACCAGTATAAGGGCATTATAATCTTCATCACGTCCTCCAGATGATATTTAATTCTGGCAGCAGCCGTGTTATTGTTTTGTATTCATCATTTCCTGACAGTTGCATTAGCTTTGGTCTGAAATAAAAATCCCAGGTTCCCTGTTTTTTATCTCTGGCACAAAAACAACAACTTATGCAATCATTCTTTCTACCCATCGGAGACATTACCGCCATTATAGACTTTAAAATGTATTTTTTACTTTTTTCCAGCCTGGCTGCACCAACATCTGCTATGACCACATCTTCCCCATCTCCCACATCCGTCTGTGGGCGCTGCAGCTGATTTTCGTCACCTGCCCGTCTCTGATGGTGATGGCTCACGTCAAATACCGCGAAGGGAAGGACAAGAAGTACGTGGAGCTGCACCACGGCTCGCACCTGTACGCCAACCCCGGCAAGAAGAGAGGGGGGCTGTGGTGGACCTATCTGCTGAGTCTGGTCTTCAAAGCGGGATTCGACACGTCGTTTCTCTACATTCTGTACAGGATATATCATGGATACGACCTGCCCAGGTAAAGCTCCTAAAAACTAGAAAAGCACTCGTAGAACGCAGATCTCCGCCAAGGCAATAGGGTCACTTACGCAGTACCAAATTGCTCACTTGAAGGATTATATTGAAAGCATGTATTTTGGGAACACACTGGCATTGAAATATTTCATCCACTAGATGGCGACAGTTAATGAAGGCAATATGGTCACTGACGCAATAATATAAATTCGCAATATAGAGTCCAGATGGTGTTCCGATCACCACCAAAATCTGATCACCTGTTCCTTGTCCCAACACACACGTCCAAAAATTTCATCCAAATCCATGCTATACTTTTGGAGTTATTTTGTACACAAACAAACAGACAAACGCCAGCAAAAACATGACCTCCTTTGCGGAGGAAATAATGTGAAAATGGAAGCAAACAACCAAAAGGATTATCAACTAAGTTTCCTTTCTTCTCTTCTTTAGGTTATCCAAGTGTTCCCTGGAGCCGTGCCCGAACACCGTGGACTGCTTCATCAGTCGTCCAACAGAGAAAAAGATCTTCATGCTGTTCATGGTCGTATCCAGCGCGCTGTGCATCTTCATGTGTATCTGCGAGATGATTTACCTCATCGGCAAGCGCATCTCCAAATTTTTAAGGGTCCGCCAAGACAACCAGAGGCTCCTGTTTGCTGAGCAGCATGAGCTCACCAACATGGCCCCGCCCCGGTCCCAGTACCGCAAGACTGACCCGACGCTGTCAGACAGCCAGCTGAGCTTAAACAGGAGGGAGAAGATCAGAGAAGGCGGCATCACTACGACCTTGTAGGACTCAGGGGTCAAAATAACTTTTTTTTTCTTACGGGTGGCCACACAACAGGACCAAAAGTTACCTTATCGAGTTATAAACTAAAGGACTGATAAATCCTGTGAACCTGGGACCCTGCTGAACAGGAAATATTCATGGGTTTCTGTTGGAAGGATCTCCAACACTGCTGAAGAAGAGGACTGCGAGTATTACTATGTCTGGATATTTCTGTTTTTTAACCATAGATGTGATCTACTCAGGATGTTCAATAAGAGTCTTACAGCCACATAGGTTCAACCCAGAGGAGTGTTTCCTGAATAAGAGCCCCTATTGCTGTCAGAGGATCAACATGCCCTCATACTGAACACAACCCTCACAGTGCAAAACACGTTTTTAACATTGTGATGTAGTTTGGTTTAGTTTAGGCAACAAAACTACTTTCTTGAGGTAAGAAAGTATGTGGTTAGGCTCAGCAAACGAGTATAAGAAGTGGACATAACTACCAGAAGTTAGGTAGCTATGAACATGATGTAAGAAGATCTAAACATAACATAGCAACAAGATATATGTAGTTTATAAATACCACCTATAACAACTCATATGAGCATTTGTAAAACTAGTTGTTTATGCATTACAGAGAAGATAGAAGTGTGCTAAAAATACATACACACCGTTATATATTTGCGGTTGTTAAAAAGGTAAAAACATTTTTACTGTTAATTTAAGTAGGTCTGCTAAGTCTAACTGTGTTCTTTCTTCCAAACCTCACAGAAGTGGTTTTGTTGCCTCAAGTTAACCAAGTAGTTTGGGGCTGAACCTAAGCAAGTAGTTCTGTATGTTATTTCACAGGATATCATATGAACTGCATTCGTTTCTGTGAGAAATCATGTGAACCTGTTCATGAGAATATATTTTTCTACAGAGCACAAATCTGATGTTGTGTTCGAGGGCATTGTTGATTGATTATTGATCATGACTCAACATCATCATGTCATGTCCTATGTAAGACCTTGGTGTATGTATTGTAAATTGCAGCACTTGGTATCTTCCACACTGTTAATAGCTTTACTGATCATGTGACTGAGAAAAAGATGGCCGCCGCTGGGAATTTGATGAGCTGATGAGTCAACTGGATTGTCACAATGTGGTCCAATTGTTTCTTGAAGATGTGTTATAATGTTATATTTAATTGCTTACAAAAATAAAAATGCTGATCAAGCTCTGGATCTAGACTGTGTCCTGTTTTAGGGAAACAGTGTGATTGAGTCATTGTTCTTCATTTGTTTTGTTTTTTTCCAATGTTTTATGAAACCTAGAGAACATATTTCATTTTTTAAACACACCATTACTCTAGTTAAAAGTATATTGTTACAAATTACATTAGATATTTTTTTCAGGTCCATCATAAACCAATAAGCTTCTTTGAAATGAGATTCAAAGTCATTCTTTTAACTTATGGCTCACAATAGCATCTTACAATGAAGTAGTATGGCTATATTATGCATTTCCTGAATCCTTAAGAGTCCTGTGATTATTCCAGTTTCTAATTTTTGTGTCCCTGATGTTCCCTAGATGTCACAGAACTAAAAGAAAACAAATAATTTTGGCAAAAATAGAGGGAAAATGTGTGTCCTTGCCTGTTTGAACAGTTACAACTACCTCAATATTTGTCAGAAATGTTCACAATTAATGAAAGCCAAGAAAGTTCTACAAAAAAACGTTACTAACCGGAATCTGTTCAGGCCCATGGACTATTTACAACTTTCTTTCTTTGCAGAAAGGTCTGGTGTATATAAAGTATTATGCTGCGCCTAACATCAGAGACAAACTCATAAAGAAAGGGAATAAAAACAACAGCAGATTAACAATTATAGGTTATATTCAATATATTCTGCAGAGTTTGCTGTGTATCATTTTCAATACTCGAGAAATTACACGGACACTTTGATTTGTCCTGTAGGAGAAGCACAAATGTTTCCTTACTGAAGAAGCTGAAGGAAATTCAGCCATTATTAATTTTATGATTCACACCTTTACTTTTCCATGAAGGTTATTGTGCAAGTAAATGCATTTATTTTGTTGGTTAAAGGCAGTATTTTTATTACACTACATCAATCGAAATTTGGACTGAAAATAATTTCATGGTGTCATGTTGCCACTAGGTGGCAGCATTGTCCAAGTTAAATAAACCAGTCTATCTACCTTTATATACTTCGACGATTTTGTCCAAAGTTTTACATGTTGCAAGGAGCAAATAGTCAAATAATCAGCCTCAGTAAACACGTATTGATCATTCTTACAGGTGAAACAACCAAACTTACCCGTGCAGTCCTGTAGTGGATCAAATCCAGGTGGTGGCGTTTATCACTGTCTCCCAACACAGCTGCTCATGTGGCCGGCGCAGGTACCCCAACCACATGGACAAGACACAACAACCTGTGCTGTTGCCTTCAGGTGCCTCATAAAAAACCCCTAAATGTGGCTTTTATCCATTCGCCAGCATTTGAATCCTGACAGGAAGCAGCCTACCAACACCTAAAATATTGCTTTTTAGACAGTAAATTAACGGCTGTTGTACAAGTTTACTATTAAATCCATTCATATTTTATCAAACGTACGTTATAACCTTTGTGAGTAACAGCTTTAGCAATAATAACTATATTTTGCAATGAAAATGTCCGACGAGGATGGGATTCGAACCCACGCGTGCAGAGCACAATGGATTAGCAGTCCATCGCCTTAACCACTCGGCCACCTCGTCTGCGGTGCCAGGGCTCCTCACTTACTATTTCTGGAACACAACAAACTATCTGATTATTTATGTTTTCCTTATTTTTTGCTCGCTTACTAAGTCAGCAGGCGTTGTTACTCGTACCTTAAAGCGTTGTAAAGACATGCGGACGCTCATTTCCACTTCTACACCTCATTATCAGCGCTGTATCCTTTACTAAAACACACTGTGGAACAGGCTAACGTTAGCTAGCTAGCATTAGCTAATCACCAAACACGAAGCACGTGTGAATTAAGTGTTTCCTATAAAAACCGAAAGGGTTCAGAATCACATACAATACACACGTCTGTCCACCACAGGGAGCCAGAGACCAGCAAATAAAATGAAATGAGCTATTTTAAGCATCTGGTGATGAATCGATTATTTAAGTGGGTCCTACTCCAGCACCCGGTGACCACATGTTTATGATCTAATTAATTATGTAAGATGCTTATTATGACACTTTATGGGCTCTTACCCTGCTTTATGTGTGCAGCTGTATGTGCTCGGATTTAAAGTATTATTCGTCACATACACAAATATTATGTGGAGTGATTTGAGGTGGCATACTCCTATGGTTGTGATAGGGTTAGTGTGTTAATTATAAATGGAAAAATCTAAATTACTTTTTGAGATTAATATGCAAAAATGTGGTGTTGGTTTATTACAACTATGCTCCAAACCACTTTTTCTTTTTACTATTAGTTTATAATGTTACTGCTTCATCAGAAATTGAACTTTGACCCTCTTGATCATATTCTGTGTAAAAAAAAAAAGCTTTCATACTGTAAATTGTGAATGGATGCAACATCCTTTAGGTGTACTCCATGACGTACTATGTTTTCTGTTATATTAAATATTTCTGCTGTATGGATATTTGAATACACCCTATATGTAAAACATGCATGAATCAAGTGACTCAGGCAGTGTTATTAATGTTTACTATAATTAAGCATCACTGCTCATATCTGGAGTTCATAATAACATTAAATTTTCATAATCTGATCTAAATATTCAAAATCATGCTAATTTGATTGACTTTCCACCTGAAACTAAGTATTCATCATTGAGTATGTACTCTTTAATCCAGTGTTTATTATATAACTGATTATTTTTGTGTGTGCATGATGTAATAACTGGCCCAAACTCATTGAAAGGCCAGTTTAAAAATAGTATTACTACTAGTTCAGTGTGTGTGTGTGTGTGTGTTGAGGTGTGAATCACAAGGCAAAACACAGACAGAGGGGATCGAACATTTATTTACCCTTATTAAAAGTTACAATAAAACCATTAACATCTTCAAACGATAGCAAAATAAAGAGAACCAAAAATATTGGCCAAAACATATTTACAGAGACAGTTTGCAGATAAAAAGCTCACATTTTGTACACAATCCCAACCCCTGCGTCATAAACTCTGAAATGTGAACACTGCAATACTCAAGAAGCTTGAATGTGGTTTTAGCCAGAAAAAGAATCAAAATGCACGAACAAAGACATTGCTCTTTTTCCACCTCCCCTCCTCGATTTTCACTTTTCTATACATGACAAAATACTTGAAATTTGGGGGTAAAACATAGGAATGTAGAATTCTAAAAATTAATAAGATCTTTTGAGAGGTTTATGTGTCCATATAACAGTCATTTCGAGTGAAGGAGATGGTCTGCCCCGCTCCGCAACGGTGACAATTTTTAGATCCCAAAAAAGATGAGAAAGAAAAATAAAATGTTATAGGGCTGCCACGCTGTTAAAAAGGATGCTTCTCCATGAATTGGGAAAATAAGTCAGTATTCCTGATTCGCTCCACATCCAATCCATTACCTTCGCCACACGCCTGTCCCTGTGTGTACCAAGAGGGGGCGACACACGCCGACACTTTCATCATGAGAGGGCCCGGTGAGATTCCGTCTGTCGAAGAACTAATAAAAGGCAGTGAACTGGTGGTTGAATCAGCAAACGTGATATATCCTTTGTCTTCTTTTCTAGTTTTGTTTATAACTTTTAAGAACGTGGCACGAGTCTCTCATATATATATTTATATACTTTAATCTTGGAAAATCAGTTCAGGTGCCGTGGTGGGGGCGCAGTCACTCTGCCTTGGCCTCGCCCTCAGAGGCTGCAGGTGTCGTGTCCTGGGCGGGGGCGGCGGCCTCCTCGGCGGGGGCAGCCTCTGTGGGTGGGGCCTCCTCCGCCGCCTTGGTCTCTTCCTCGGGTGCGGCCTCGGCAGCAGGGGTGGCGGCAGCTGCGGCGGCCTCCTCCTCTTTGGCCTCGGCGGCCGGCGTCTCCTCTTTGGTTTCCTTGGCTGCGTGGCCGTTCTCCTCGGGCTTGTCCTCGGTTGTGGGGGAGGTGGCCTCCTCCTTGCCCTCCTCGCTGCCCTTCTTGCTCTTTTTCAGCGAGATGCCCTTGAACTTGAAGGAGTTCTTCAGGGAGAACTTCTTCTTCTTCTTGCCCTCTTTGGCGGCCTCGCCTTCTGCCTTGGCGGCCTCGCCCTCAGCTGCGGGAGCGGGCTCGATGGCATCCCCTGTGCCGTTTTCGCCCTCCTTGGCTGGTTCGGCCGTTCCATTTCCATCGGCGGCAGCCACTTCCCCGTCGGGCTTGGCTGACACATCTCCATTGGTTTTGACATGGCCGTTCTCCTGCAGAGAAGAGGACTCATTAGTCATGGATTAAAATAATCAAACTGGGTCAAAATAAACACATTGCCTCTAGAAATGGAAAATCACTCATGGATAAACTGTAGATGAAATGTGTACAACATTCCAAATAAATCTAAAGAGATCTGGCATATGACAGATTAGCATTAGCCCATTTACTCCAACAGTTAATCCATGTTATACTTGAGGAAAGCTGCTTGCCCTGACAGTGGTTCAGGGGAGGGGAGGGGGGGATTCAACAGCTGTTTGCATGACTCCTAGCAGACACATGGGGGCAGTAGTGCTGCATCTAAACGTCAACACTGCCAGTAAGTTGGGGAACAAAGGAATCCCCATGAAACCTGCTTTCTGCTCTCTTCCAAGCGCTGCAGCTCACATCTACCACTGCTCACTGTGGCCAGAATACAGCCAGCAGTCATGACACAGACAAAGCCAGTGTCAGCACAGGAGTCATTTTCAATTAATCGACTGCGCCCATAATGAGGGAAGAGAGGTCTATAAGTCGGTCAAGTTCATCAAAAATGCATCTTCTGATTCAGGATCAAGCTCGAGTAACTCTCTGAGCAATTTAGCGACGAATCATCGGTTATTTTAGCATATTTTATAACTTATGGGTATAAAAGAGTCGAACTATATGAGATAAATGTTCAATATTTGGGGCAGCGGGGATTTGAACCCACGCCCGTCCGCGCTTTGTCTGCCACTCCGCAAAATGCGCCTCCAGCAGAGCGCATTTGCATCCGCTGCACCCGTTTGACTCTCGTCTTTTGTTCGACGTGAGAGCGACTTCCACCCCGACTACAGCCAACTCATGACAGAGAACACGGTGCAAACGCACATTTCGACCCATATCTGTTGTTTCTGTGCGAAATTTGCGGTTAAATTGCCCCCCTGGGAGCAGCGGGCGGAATTAACAAAGAAAGGCAGGTCTGG
>CAFUXE010000068.1:386115-400593 GCA_903364295.1 Serranus cabrilla | reverse complement strand
CCCCCTGCACACAGAGAAATAATACATGTTATATCTCCATTCTGAAAGCTCCCGCTGCCACACAGCTGAGGCTGAGGTCGCTTTGATTGTCAGGACCCATGGTCGCATATATTGACAGTGCGAAATGGAGTCAGCAGGTTGCCATTTTAACTTGCAGTGCGCCGGTGCATTCTAATAGTGAGATGAGACTTTAGCCGCTTTCAGACTCCCGTTTCCAAGCCCCGACATTTACGTCTCAGTCTGAACGTCCCAGAGGCGAAACAGGGGGGAACAAGTGACCCCGGCAAGATGGAAAATATGTGACATATGTTATTTGTGCAAACACTCAGGTAATAAGAAAGGAAACAAGCCTCTCACCGACAGGAATCGAATCATGTTCAGCAAAATGCAAAACAACTTTGCTTCAGTCTGTAAAATCTCTACAGCGAGAAACAGCCAAATATCTTCCGCCAAATACTGTTTTAAAAGCAAAGATTCCTCTAAATTTCTTCTTTCTTTTCAAAACGATATACCTTATAAAATACGGTGTTGCCAATATTAGCCATTGGTTTTTGAAGATCCAAAATGAAGCTCAGTGTGGGTGGTACCAGTGCCTGACTCCTCTTCACTCCAAATTAATCCAAAAATAAGCAAAGAGGTGAAGCAAACATAGAGCTGAAGTGGGCCGATTAAAGCCGGGCTGCCTAAATACGCCACCTGTGAATCACCCACCTGTCACTCGATTATGCACAACTTTAAACCTTAATATTATTTAAACTAAAACTAAGCTGCCATACAGTTTTAATTGATGGGGAAATTAGCTACAGAGGCCAAAAAACGAGTTTTGTACCGTGCTGTAAACATGTCTTTTTCTGCTTTAAAGTTCGGTATTTTCACATAGGAGTCTATGGGCATTACTCTCTTCTGGAGCCGGCTTCAAGTAGACATTTGAGGAACTGCAGTTTTTGGCACTTGCACTTCATGTTTCAGCCCCGGAGGTTGCAGCTTGGAGCTGCTAATGTAGCCCAGTGTGAATCTAAATGGTGTGAATGAAACTTTACTTAACTTCCATGCATCACGTTTTTATGTCACAGCCAATAGTCACGTTGTAGTGGTTTGGTAAATTCAACGAAACTGCACCCTTTTTTTAACAACAGAAAACTTTTATGTATAATGGCTTGTGCTCTATTATTAGAAACGCTTCACTGTGAACCAGCGGGACACTCATGGGTGGTTTTGGAGGGTATTGACGGACAACCTATTCAGTCGTTAAGGTTGGAGATCTTGTTGCTCAGGGATACTGAGACAGTTTGAACAGAGAGTGTGGGAGAGTAAACTCCCACTCTCACTACAGCAAAGGAACATGAGTCTTCGTATGACCGCCGCTGTGTCCTCTCTGGGGAGGAGAAGCAGGTTTCGCAGTGGACGATCTACATACCACACAGCACTCACCACTCATTCCCCAACACTCACCACTCTCCTGGAGCCTGCAGCCGATCAGGAATCATGGGAGGTCAGGGTGGGCGGGAGTCGCGATATGACATCACATCCATCATGGCGGCCACAGGCCCCAGCTGCCACCAGCTGTTGTACATTAAGCAAAGTGCAGCAGGCGGATTTGGCTGAGCCAGTTAAGGGATAACTCAATAACATTACTCTGTTAGGGGCTGCCTTGAGCTCTTTATTTCATAATGCATCGTGGTTTTACCGCCATCTAACCCTCAGGAGCTGTTGTGAACTTCTAAGCTGATTACCGCGCCCTGTGCTAAGTTTATGGGTCATTACGAGTGGCCTCTGCTCATCAGCCGAGTCTTACCACACCTTGTCGTCTCTATCCATGAAAACACTGGTGACATTATGTTATTGTACAGATGGAAGTGCTGAATTTCATCAAGCGAGGCCATCAAATCAAACGCTGGACGTTTCTCTGGCCCCTGGCTTACACTCTCAACATGACCAGGTCTTAATGCTTTCATGGAAGTAGGTTAAGTGCCTTGCGCCAACACAGAGTGCCACCCAGCATGCCTGCATTAATCTGACCCACCACAAGTGCCACACAAGAGTTCCTCGGTGAAGCTCACAAAAACTCTCCCAGACTTCTGAGAAAACAAGTTATGAAAGTGCAGTCGAACAGGGACGAATGATTGGTGATTTCTAAGAAATGGCAACAATCTTTGGAACCCCTGCTGGTTTGCTGTTGGTCTGGTGTGTGTGACTGAGAGAGAAAAGAGAGAGTGCAATATGTAGCAGGGCCTTTTGACAGTAATTGTTTGGGATGGAGGTGGCAGCTGTGGGAGAACTGGAGGGCAGAAAGGTGATAGTTTGACCCTCCCCACCCTCTGGGCTCCACTCACACCGTGTCCACACTAATGGAGTTACATTTGAAACAGCATCTTTTTCTTTCAGGTTTAGCCTTCATACCATACATGAATCTGCTTTTGCCACCATCAAAAACAGCAGAATACATTAAATAAGCTCTGTAGACAAAGAAGAATTGGCTTTTTGAGAACAGCAGTGAAACCTATTGCAATAAAGCTTTATGCAGCCCACCGATCTTTGAAATGAATATAACATATATATTTTTGTAAGCTAGGCTAACTCGGTTTTACTTTGTGAACAAGAGCTAGTTAGCCTAGCTGGCAACCAGTCTTAACTATCGTACCACAGGGCTTAAAATCTTATTTTGAAAGTTATTGTAACAAGTTGTTTTACAAAAAGAAAAGAAACATAGACTCCATATTATTCTCATGATCTATTCTCAGGATAATCATTAGATCAACACCAGTTTCTTAAAGTGAGTGCAGTGATAGGTGAGGCAGACAGCTTCAGTTGCACTTAAACAGTACCTGGGTCGTGGTTCTTGTCTAGTTTGGGAAGAAAAACATCTTTCCACGAGTACTCTGATATTTGCTGCCAACCAAAGGCATGTAATCATAGGTTTTAGTCAGTATTTTGGTCCATAAAGTATGCATTACATCAATAACAGTGCAAGTTTTCCCTGAAGCAAAGATTGGATCCAAGCAAAGTAGTTTAACAGTGCCAATAAAATGTACAATAATACCAATGAAATGTATGATATAGATTTGAAAGTCATTTAATAGAGTTCTGGGTTGTTGCCCTCTCCACTCCCAAGCCTCATTATTGTATTGCCATCTACTCCAAATAACAGCTCCCTGTGTTAACTATCCAGACTGTCTTTACCTGCATCTGTTACATGATGTCTGGCTTTAGTTCAGATCACAAAGGCTTCCTCGGCCATCTAAAAATTTCACCCTTGGATTTTTCCATCTTTACTTTTGATTGCATACTGTCTGGTTCAGCCACCTGGCTTTATTCCTCTGTCTCTGTATTGGCTGCATGCTTGTTAGTCTGCCTCCTTGTCTGTCCTTTAGCCGCCTCAATAGGAGAGTATAAATACCTTTTACAAGCTTCCCTCCAGTATCTTTCTTTACCTCATCCTGTCCTTCACATCCTTCCCTTGGCTTGATTCTTCTTTCGTCTGCCTTCCTTCCTTTCTAGTCTGTTTTTTGAGAAAAACATGTAGGAGGTTATACAAAACATAACAAACATTCTATATATATATATATATTATCTGCTATATTTTTCTGTGCATATGAAAGAAAACACAAAGCAAAAACAGAGTGCACTGGTTGACATTTTTACACCACGCCGAGCCTGCAAGCGAAGCGTTCTGCAGCAGCATGTGTGAATGTCATCAGTGGTTATGGTTACTCGTGGACATCACAGTAGTGTTCGGTGACAGTCTCACAATGATAAACCCAGTGGGCACGAGTGGGGAGAGCGGAGTGTGTGGTGCACATGCAGGCCTGGGGGCCACGCTCAGTGCTTGTGTGTGTGTGTGTGTGGGGGGGTCGGACCAGGATCTGCTTTGGCCGTTACAGCAATCTGGGTCAGTCTGGGAGAGAGTGACCTCATTGCTCCTGCATTATCATGATTTTCCCAGTCAGCCACTACGCTGGGACTCACCAGGAAATACGTCCGATCCCCCCCCGTGACAGCACATGTGCACACACACACACACACTCACCCAAGGGAGGAGGAAACGTAGTTACGACAGTCCCGAACTGAGAGGTCAAAGGTTACCATTACAAATGGCTCACTCTCACGTTCAACTAATCACACTCTCACACACACACAGAGTGACCCTGAACCTGTCTCTCTCTGGCAGGGCTACACATCTCCTTTCATACACAGCCATGAAGTGGGCCCCATTTTCTCACCATCCAACTGTTTCCTCTCTAATCTCTCCGGCTCATGAGCAGAACAGTTTGATGAAACACCAAAAAAAAAAGAAAAGAGAATGTGCCACCTCTTTAACGGCACATCTGTTTAGATCTTGAGGACACAAACCAGCAACCTTTTCCTCTCTCACTGCCTCGCTGGCACTCCCTCTCTTTTCTGTTCGCTCCAGTTCTCCCGAGCCCTGAACTCCTGCCAAAGACTGTTAGAGGAATCTGATTTTCGTTGATTACATTAACATTCACCAGATGTTCATAGTCAGGGATCTGACACCTCTGTCCCACAACCGTCTCGTCTTGGAGAGCAGAGACATGCTACGTGTTGTCAGCGCTGTGAGGGAGTGCTGTATCTCAGCAGAAAACCAGCCGACGAACGAGGCCGACCTGGACTGGGTTCAAAGGAAATGAGGTGTGAGATTCAAAGAAAAGTATAGCTGAGGTGTACAGGAGGAGAAGTGAGCGATTCACAGATTAAATGAAGTAAAGAAGCTGGAAAGGAGTGTGGAGAGTCTGTGCAGAAGAGGAGCTTCAGTTCGAGAGGAAATACTCAACTCCCCTGAGTCTGCCCAGTCCATCTGTCTGGTCTTGTCTTTACGGGGTTTGGCTACAGGAAGTAGCCAGCCCCCCTGGGTCTACAGAGGGGAACCCGATCCTTTAAATAAGCCCAGGACATGGTCCTCCACCACTGTTCTCCTCTGTATTCGCCCCTTCAGGCTCCTCTGTAAGCCTCACTTAGTGAAGGCTCGATACTCAACACCACAAACTGATCAACACAAAGGCCAAACCCAGCCGTAAACACAGCCGGCATTTTTAAAAAACATGCAAAAAAAGTCAAAAAATTTAAGAAGTCAGCATACAAACAACATTTAAAATAAAAAAATATGTATAAATATTTGAAACAACATATAGAAATATGGAGTTATTCAAATTAGTGACTCTTTTATTTCTTATGAAATACTTGTTTACACTGTATGCGTGAGCATATATCTTTAATCCATGAGTTCACAGATACCCAATACTTGATCATTTTCTTATCATACTATATTTTAGTCTTTTGGCACATGAACTACAGTTATTTTTCCTTAATTAT
Source organism: Serranus cabrilla (assembly GCA_903364295.1). Classification (NCBI taxonomy): domain Eukaryota; kingdom Metazoa; phylum Chordata; class Actinopteri; order Perciformes; family Serranidae; genus Serranus; species Serranus cabrilla. The sequence continues at coordinate 395,265 of CAFUXE010000068.1, read as the reverse complement.
AATGGAGTCTATTCCAGAAACTGTATCCTCATGAGCCCAAAGACTATTTATGATTGAAAACTCTTTTTTCTGCCAAACAGTTTGAGTCAATTTTCTTCACATTTGTGCTCAGACGAGTCCAGAGAACGAAGGAAGAGGAAATTAAACTTTCATTCGAGGGCACAAACGGGTTTAAAACAAAGCTAACTATTTCATTAAAATGGTAAAAAAAAAAAAAAAAAAAGTGTAACAGTGGGTGGACACATACTGTAAAAGGCGTGGAATGTAAAGTGTGATGGTGTGACAAGAGCACAGCATCACTCAAAAGGAAATCTTAGAACTCCAAGATTGGAAACAGTTTGGACTTTTTACAGACACCCCAGATACGATCAAATGTGTGTGTGTGATCATATTTCCACCACATTTTCCTGTCAGCACATTCCAGATCGTCTTCCATGTGTTGTGCATGTATGCGGGCCATGTGAAGCCATGAATCACTGTGATGCTTCCTGTCGTGGAGATCACATTCCTGAAGATTCGGGAGCCAAAGCAGGGAAGATTACGGAGAAAGTTAGGTTTGAATATTTGATTAAAAGATACTGCAGCTTTGTTTATGAGTATCCTGACAAATATCAATGACTTTTTCCTTTGTATTCACCCTTTTGTTCCCATTTTCTTCGCTCTAGTCCCTGACTGGGATTGAGCCCGGCACATCAGATGCTCAGAGGGAGCTGTGCTTCATATTTGAAGTTCCTGTATATCTTGGACCGTGCACATGCATGTGCGTGACTTTCCGTGGAATTCCTTTTTTGTTGTGTGCTTTATCTGAGTCCCATGAGCTCCAGCTCAAACACTGTTGTCCTCCCTTGTGGTGGTTTAGAAGAGGAGGGAGACGCTGAGATGGGGATCAGAGAAGGTACATGAGAGAGAAGAGACATGGAGAAGGAAAACAACTCCTGTATGGATTCTAACCTCAACTGGAATGAAAACACCTGCGGAAAAATGTCAGTTGCCTCGCATCCATGAAACCAAAACGGACTTTTGTCAACATCTGGTGAAACCTCTCTGCTATCTAAACCCCAACATTCCTCCAGCTTCGTGCAACCAGAGGAGAACGTGAAACACGGACAACCCAAGGAATCCGAGCTATGACAGCTATGGGTTAGGTACTGTTTACGCACACAAGCAAACGCACACAAACACACCACACCGCATGCACACACTGATAACAATGTGGTGCAAACAATCCGCCACTTTTGGGGTGCCAATTTTCACAGCGGGCATGTGCGTGCCTGACCGCATTCTTTCTCATGTCTGTGTCAGAATAAGTGTCATTTTTGTGGCACTTCCTTCGCTGAGAATGGAAATGTGTAATCTTGAGTCACTAGCTGGAGATTTTCTTTCACAATGAAGACGGGAGGATACTTGTTGACTCCGTGTAGTAATTATACCGCTCTGCTGTAAGTGCATTCTTTCTTTGTTTTGCATTTGCAGCTGACGGGACCCGAGAGAGACAACAGAAACTGGTGGCGGTGATGACCTTGACGCCTGTTCAAAGGTGTAAAGTCAGCTACAACAACTTGAGACCTCGAGTGCTTCCACTGGGATGAATTAAAATGCCCGACCTGATAACTCAATACTAAGTGTTTTTATGAATGGTTCTTAATGGCATCATAACATGCAGCGTATGCATGATATGTGCATCAAGACAAAGCAGCTATAAAACATGACATTTCATAATTTTATTTGCATTAAAACTCAACTCAGGATCCTCATATTGACGTAAACAGACAAAAGCTCAATCTAAATATGTTAAACCAATCCACATTATTCAGCCTATACACATTCTGTGTGTGCATTATGGCAGAAAGGCTGCTTCAGTTGTATTCATCCTAATCTCCATGAACAGAGCTGCATTCTGAAACGAACGGGATACGATTTTGGTATCAGAGGCATTGAAGTTTCTGTTTGTATTCCAAGTCGTACTGACCGAGATGTTTGAGCAGGCTTTGGTTGTCTGTCCTGTCAACTCCAACTCCATTCAAACGACTAAAGTTGCTAATCAGACTGTACACAACGACCAGAGCAAGAATGAGAGATTGTAGCCGGTGGATATCCATAATCTGGATCCATCGGAAGCACAGAAATATTGGCTCTTTACCCCAGTAGGGTTGTCAAAAAAATCACTACTCAGATACCGATACAAAGAACTGGTATCAGATCAGATACTCATTCTGTACTATTAGATACTAGTTCTTGTTTAGCAAACTTAACATGGCAGGAACTGCTGCTGGAGAGACTTCCTGACCATTTTTTGCCTAAAATGATAAAAGTAGAAGCTCAGTATGGAAATATTCACACAAGAGGCATCAACCAGGAGACAGGGAAAGATGACGATTAGCCTAATTGCAAGGAATGCTACAAATTGGTGCGAACCAAGACAAGTTGCACAACAAACTTGGTTGAACATCTGAAAGAATGACCCCTCAGTATTTATGAATTGTTGAGAGGTAATTCAATTTCCCAGTTCAACAACATAGAAGTTTTAAGCAGTTGTTGTAAATGTTAACCTGGCTGGTGGCACATGTTAGCGTTAGCTGTTCAACTATTAGCAATTAGCCGATAGCAACTTTAGCTTCTATTAAGTTCTCATGAACCTGGTGGCTATTGTTGTCATTGTTTGTACAATTAATCCTCTTACTTGTTATTTTTCCCCGTAGTATCAATGGTATCAAGTATCGAGTACTTTCCTGGGTATCAGAGTTTGAAAATCCTGGTTTCGTGACAACCCAAGCACCCAGAGGCTATATCATCAGAAGAACAATAGCCAGTTTCTGAAACTGGATTCAACCCAACTAGAGCCTGTTCTGAAGGAAGCCCTGCCTTTAATAAATAGATCCAGCTGGGTGTGGAGGTCTTTCACCTCAGTCTTGAACAGGGACACCACAGTCTTTAGTCTTTAGAGACACTTTGAGTCAACAAATCAGCGAAAGAGCAGGCAGCTTCAAACACTTTCCGCCTGGCACCAAATGAGGCATATAACACTGAAAACGTTCTACCTGTGAACCGAAGTCAATTTGCTGCCGATCTTTGTCAGAACCTATAATTACCACAAACTCTGTTTTGCTCTTTTATGACCATACAAAAGGCTTCAAGGTGTTACCGTCTCTCGATTAAGTTCTGTCTGAATGTCACCAAAACGACAGTGTCAGCCATTAGCATTGGATCCTGAAGCCATTTAGGAGACCACCCTCTTCACATCCCTGATTAAACTTTCTCATTATGGTGTCTAGAAATAGCACAAATAGAAAACATGAAACAGGAGAGCCTCGTCACTTACACCTACTGGGGTTACAGGTATGGTGTATTGTATAAAGAGTTTTTTAAATCACATTTTCAGACACATATTTCATTTTTACTAGTTCTATGACTTTATTGCTGTGTATTTTCTTCACTTGGAAGCATTTTGTGGGTCTTAAAATAGCTCCACGGTGGCTACAAAGTGGGACAAAAGCTGCTGAATGAAAATAAACTGACTAATGAGTTGCATGTATGTGAGTTAGGAGCCACTGCAAGCTCATTAATTCTCAGTATCTCTGGGGCTCTCTAAATGATCCCTTCATCATGTCATAATGATGATCTATACTCAGGCTCACACAACACCTGGGATGCTGCTCACGCTTTGAATCACGTTCATGAGGTTTTACCTCTTTCGGTTGCTCGCCCGACCTGCCCCCAGGTCATACAGGAAGTGACAGCACCCCGCCGGGCAGCAGAGCATACGCAGGATGCCGAGGCCAATCACCATCCCCACAGGAAGAGGAAGAGCCTTTACATGTTTTCCCCAGAGATATGAAGGGATGACACATGTGAAGGATTGTCAGGGAGAGACAGAGGGAGATTTGAAGAAGTCAGAGTGTCAGACTGATAAACGCTCAAAGAATTTACAACATCTGCCGGAGCCGCAACCAGGAGGATGTTGGGTAATAGTGGCTGCGCTGAAGTTGAGTCACAGACTGCTGCTGACCAAATGCTGATAGCAGCTATTCATAATGAGAGACAAAGGGAACAAGCCTCCCTGATAAGTGGAGTCAATGAAGTAGCAGATATGAAAGATGAGGATATGCAGTTAAGGTTGGACAAAACGCTTCCGGTCTCGGCTCCTGGGAGGAAAGAGGAAATCCTTTCATAACCAACGAGCCTCCACTCGAGACTGACAACACTGCTTAATACCTGGAGTCATCTTCACCATCCTTTAAGGAGAATAACTTGAGTTTTCCTTTTAGAAATGTGTCGTCCCACCAGGTTAGACACCTCGTATAAACCGGCCAAGCGTTAATGGCCCTGTTGCACACTCGTCCAAGGGGCTAACCTGCTGACCAGTCAGTCTGTGAGCCTGATCCTGCCCCATTAACCCACCCCCAGGAGAGATCACAAGAGTGAGTTTCTTAAAAGTGGCCCCATCCTGGCTGCCTCCTAAAGGCAGCCATCCACCAATTAGGAGCTAATAAATACGTAGGAGGGGATGTTTGAAATGAAGTGGTCAGGAATGGGTGTGTTGTGAGATCAAAATAATCCACATGATTGATGTCCAGTAAAAAATAGATTTTTATTTTTTTGCGATTCGTACAAGATATTCATCTTATCTTTTTATTGTCTGAGTGTCTGAGCTATCTTACATTCCTTCACAATGAAAACGACATGACTATCACATCAGTCATCTGACAGCACAAAGACTCACAGTCCACTCAGCTGAGAGGAATGTTTACATTTTTTTCATTTTATCAGATTTGACTCTTTCCACAGGTTTCCTATGAATAAAACTTTGGAGCAACATGTAAAGGTCCGCTGGCTGTTTAAATTAACTTACAGTGACGGCCCAAGAAAACATACCTTGTAGTCAGTTACAAGCCAGCAACAATAACTGCTGAAGAATTATTCCTGGCACAAAAGAGCAAAAACGATGCTTTGAGGTTTTGTTAAACTTCAAACTGAGCTGTTTTTTTATGACTTGTTTAAACTGCCCGCATCTTGTGTTTTCCCCCTCTGTGTTTCTTTACATTCCTGACATGCTTTAGTAGAGTGATGACACGTGCCCATGAGAGTGCCGGCTGAGAGTTTAAATGACTCCTGTGTGTCTCACTGCTGGTTTACCTCAGGCCTTTAATCAACCCCAGGAAGAACCAAGAAGAGGCCTCAACATTACAGAAATGGGAAGTTATTATTGCCCACAGGCTTCAAAGAAATGAATGGTGCAGTGTTGAGTAAATGTTATGGTTTACTAATTGCGGTGATGAAACTGTTTAAGATTGCGTATTGTAAATTTGCAATGTCCTCAAAAATATATATCAAACTTTCCAAAAGAAAAAGAAGACCTTAACCCTAATTGATACCAACAGCCTGGCAGCGAGGAGACACAGACGGATGCAATGTGGAGCCAAGTGGGTACCATGACATTGAACTAACGTCCCATTGTTCTGATAGCCGAATTCATCAATTTCACCCAAACCACAGATTTCTTTAACCCTAACCAAGTGGGTTTTGTCCCATTCTTTGACCCCATTTCAGTTTCCCAGCGTGTGTTTCCAGGTAAATGTAGCTGCTTGCTAGCTCAGTAGCTAAGCTAAGTCGGGTTGTTTTTAGGCTCATGTTCGCGAGCCTGTTCACAGACCGGGCTTTGACTAAAAAGACACTGGGTACAGCAGGTTATGCTGGCTATGCTGTTAGCCTAGCCTGGATTACAGCTAACCTGCCTCTTCTCTGCCGGGCTGTTGGTCTCTGTGCGCTCTGCTGAGTGAGTTATCTCTCTCAGGATGGAGCTGGACTTTCCAGGGACCTGTCGATCTCTAAGTTCTCAGTGAGGGTGTACGTCTTAATTTTAGCTTTAGTTTTAGGTTTTAAACTATAACTACCTCCTCTCAAGGAACACAATACATGGAAATCTTTGACATAACGTCATCACTGTCACTTCTTTACACCCTGTTCACTGTTTCTTGATGGATTTACAATAACAAAATCTTACACATTTAACTTTTAGCGCTTGTCAAACTACATGGTGTGCATTTCTTTCCATTTCACAATAATTCTCTGCAACATATTGTGCTAGACATATGGGATAATTAGCTCACAGTGTTCCTCCCAAGCATTCCCAAGAGCAAAGCGTGTTTTCCCAAAGCGCTTCACAGCCCAGCTGTGTGAGCACGGGAAATCACACATCTTTTGACAGGAAGTTCCATCGACACACACACGCCAGCGAGTCAGGAAGCTCTGGCAGCTCGGCCCGCCGGTTCATTCATAAATCTTAACATACAGCGCATAACCAGGGAGCAAAGCAGACGGAGCTTTGTGCTTCAGTCAGATGCAGCAACTTCTGACAGGATATGAGGAGGTCAGAGGTCGGCTGAGAGATGGACTTAAGTTGGGATCCGTGTGGGTGGTTTTAGGGGTTTACAAATATAGCAAGTGGATCATCCTTTGACTTCAGATGCATCCTCTTCATCTTCAGATGGAGCTGAGATAGGCTGCAGAGAGGAGAGGAATTTCCTGGAAAGATGCACATCACATGTTGATAGCTGAACTCTTCAGCTCCCTTTCTCTCGTCCTCTCTTCCTCGCTGAGAGAGTAAATGTTTAAGGTGACCCCGAAGATTAAATGCGTTTTACTGTGCGTACTGGGCAGTGGATCATAATAATAAAAAGATTCCTATCGCAAGGGCCATTTCAAAGTTATAGACGTTCGGGAACTCCTCAGCAATTTTGGTTTGACTGGAGTCTGACCAGCTGTTAAAGGAGACCATAAAGGACAGATATTAAAAAATAACCTCAACAGGAGGTGAAGAAATATCTTCCGAAAACTTGTCCATCAACACTCACATACTGAGCATCTTTCAAAGGTGACATCACCAAATGTTTCCACAAGAGCCCCCTTTTCCCTCAGAAGCTGAGAATAGTTAGACAGACAGTAAGACTGATGTGCTCGGGCTTGCCCCTCACATGGCCCGTGGTCCTGAGTAATGAATGGGCCTGTGTGTGTCGGTGCGTACTGTATGCGTGAATAACATCTGTCTTGTCCTGTTTGTGTGTGTGACAGTGGTTTTAAAGGTAGGAAGGGAAGTTGCCTGTCAGTCAGAGGAAATGTGAGTAAAAGTCGGGAAACAAACAAAAGGGTTCTACATCATCGCCCTGACCTTTGACCTTTAGTCAATCCATTCAAGGTTGAACACGATCTGTGGGTCGCATGTTTCTCATTTACGTCCATTAAAAGAGAACTCCAGCGATTCAGAAAGTTTAATATCCACATATTCGTCTGGCCCGGTGCCGACATTACCCACAATGCAACTCAACCGCCAATAGCTTGGTCAGAGATTGATGCATTTTTATTTCGCTTTCAACACCAACTGAATCTGCCTCTAGTGACATCACCTGAGGCAATGTTGTAAGACTTCACACACTCTCTCTGGACACACACACACACACAGCAGTGTGTGTTCCCCAAGTACTGAAGAACACTTTGATGTGTAAATCAGCACAGTTTCCTTTTAGGGAGGGAAGAGGTAAAAAGACTGTGTGAAGGTCTGAAGAAGTGAGCAGCCTTCTCGGTTCAAACGTTTTTTTTTTAAGGAAAATATGATTATTTTCTTTCTTGCCAAGAGTAGATGAGGAAATTGATACCACTCTGAGATTTTGCACTGAATATAAAGTTACAGACAGGTGAGGATTAGCTAAGCACCAACACAAAGGCTTCATCCACTCACTTCTGCTACGTTTATGTTAGCGTCCACACTACTCCAGCATTTCCAAACCCTAAAAAATGGAGACTTGCTGCTCAAACACTGCGATTGTTTGTAAGTCTGAACAGGCGGAAACAGAACCCACCCACATTTGTCACGCCCAGATCATGTGACTCCTCTGGAAGAAAAGAAATGCCATCGATCTTTACCACTGGGACAGTTAACAATTACAGGCATTGCTGACCTGATTCAGCATTTGATCAAGTTAATATTTGAACAGTTTCTAACAGTTGCTTTGTCTTGCTGCGTTATCAGCCCTGCAACATGTTAACACCAGCATATGCATGCCCGATGTATGTGAATGTATGAAATAGTAGGATGCAGATCATTTTCACTTCAAAATGCTGTTTAAAATGAAAACGTATTAATGTGGGTTGAGTTTAGATTCCAGTCTTTGCCAAGAGTCTGAACAAAGGTTATTCAGCGAGCTTTAGCTTCCTGCACAGTCAAGCTAGCAATTTACCCCCTTTCTTGTCTTTATGCTAAGCTAAGCTAAATAGCCACCAGCTGAAGGCTAACATACATATAAAAGAGATAGAAAAGTGGCATCAATCTTCAAAGCGAATAAGCTCTCACAATGTTGGCCTGTGGGTTTATAATGTAAATTAGTGTCACACTGTGGCCTTCAAATTAAGGTGAATGGTGGGTGAAGGTCAGATATTCTGTCACTCTGGGATTTCCCTTAAAAATCCCCTTGATACAAGAATATAATGACTCTCTTTGACATCAGGTTCTCTCTTGTGAGCCCCTAATGTCAAAAAAGACATCACGATATGCTCTCAACAAGGAAAACAAGCTCTGATATGTAGCATCCGTGGTCCTCTCCCCTGTTTCCAGGGTCACCACCTCCTCCTTCCACCTCTCCCAGCCCTCTCTGACCCCTCCTGCCCGGGATGCTCATCCTGTTTCCTATAGTTTCCCCTTCCCTGCGGACAGGAAAAGGCTGGAGCCCACGGATGCTCACACAGTGGGTAGCCGGCAGGAAGTAATCTCACTGCAGCACCTGCAACCAGGAAATAGAACAGCCCCAGCAGGGAGGTGGAAGAACAGGCCGTGAACGCTCACAGAGACACACACATATATACACAAACAAGTGCTGAACCCACAAACACCCTCTTACTTCCCCTACAGCTGTTGGCACTGCAACCACAACACAGGAAACAGAGTGTGAGCAAATTCTCAGACGCACAAGAGCAGCTTCTCTTTGCTCACATTATCAACATGTTTGACTCACACAAATCAACCGGTGCATAAAGGTTAGAGAGCAAGAAAAAGTCTGTTTCCGACTGAGTTTTCTCTGCTCTCCTGCTCAGGCTGAGGTAAATAACTTCTTCATTAAAGCGCTAATTCAATTTGAGGCATGGGGGGGGGGGTTTCTGGGG
>CAFUXE010000068.1:355488-372648 GCA_903364295.1 Serranus cabrilla | reverse complement strand
TTTTTTTTTTAGATTTCCTTCCCTTTTATTTCTTTTTATATAATGCAATTTATTTATTTGTATCCCTTTACTTTATTTCTATATTTACTTTTTTTTACTTTATCTATCTTCCTTTTATTTTAACTCTTTTTTTCATTATTTTTTTTACAGATTTATTCCTTTTTTTGCACTGTTATGACTCCACAGAGTCAGAAGAAGTAAAACAACCACTCTCTGTTCAAAAAGGACGCAGATGGTGACTGTTCTACTAAAAATCATTTCTGATTGCCAATTAATGTCTATAATTAATTCATGTCTGCCTAAAGTAAACCTCAGAGTAAACCTTGTTTTTTAACCAGCACCACCTTGACAAAGAAACACACTGTCACACCGTGATTCACCGCTGTAAGAATGTAGACAAACAAACTGACAGCCGCTCTGGAAGTTTCTGCCTCACTGACACCTATTGAACAAACATCCGAGTCGTGTCGCCACTCGCCGCTCGCCGGGTCAGTAAAACACGGCGACCTTGTTGAAAACAACCATGTCCTCAATTATAGACACAATGACTTGGTGTAAAATGTGCTGCGGACGGTAAACAGCGTGTTATGAGGGAGCGCTGACCTACCTCAGGATGTAATTAGCCACATATTCAGCTGTTTCTGGGTACATGGCTGCTCGTATTGTCTTGATTCCTCACTGAGGCGGCTGCAAACTGCTTCCTAACTATGTGCACTTGCTGTGAAGTATTTACATGTGTGCATATCTGTATGTGGGCGTGTTTCTTAGCCAAACTGTGTGCCCCTGTTTTAGCAACCAGAATCCCCCCAGGTGTCATAAGCTTGAGAGCATCTCGACTAAAATAGAGTCTTCTCAGAGGTTGGATGGGAGGCAGCCATGTAGGGACCTGAACCATGGATCCTCAGGCTGCTTCGCCCTCAGGCCTAATCATCATCTGAAAACTTCTTCTTTTGTTGTCACTTTTGCACTTTATGCTAATTGTACCCGTTAGATCGCCTCCTTTTTTCCATCCCAGAGCGAGTTTTTAAGCATTTTTCTCCCCCGCGGATCCCAAATATGAGAATTCTTGAGTTAATGACGCCTGAATAATTGTCCCCCAACATTGCATTGTGACTCGACGTAATACACATCGGAAATGAAAAGATTTAATGCACTGTAAGCCTACTCAATGGGATTACATTCTAAAAAAACGTTCAAACATGATTACGGTGACATGCAGTAGATGGGACTCATCTCTGGCCTCAACAAAAACTCAAAGTCTACGGGACGGCCTCGGTGATGCCGAGCCGTGTGTCAGAAGAGAATGGAGTCTGTCTTTTGAAGAGAGAGGAGCTCTGCTGGAGGAGAAAACATAAGCTTGTCATACAGCGCTTTTTTGCCTCATTAAATCTGCAGACGTGCCCTACTTTTTTTTCCTCTTCCTCCTCCATTGGACTCCCGTGCTAGTGAGCAGATTTGGTGGAGGATGAAGAGTGGGGGTGTTTCATTAAATATCCATACACCCCGAGCCTTTTTCTGCAGTGTTACTCGACATAATGTGAGCATGTGTGTAAAAGAGACAGGAGGTACAGTACATATTATACTCCGTCTCCTGCTCGCTCCCTTCCATCCTCACCGATAAGCCTGTCCTCCTAACCTCCCCCATCCCCTTTCATTTTCCCTGCAGTCCTCCCTAGTGTGACATTGAGCAGCCCAGGATTCCTTCTCTGCCACACCCACCTCCCCCACTCCCTTTTCCTCTCCCTTTGCCCCCTCTTTTCTCCCTCCATCAGAGTCTGAAAGCTGTCAAAACACGCCGCTGCCTTCTCCATATCAAAGCCGGGCTGAAAAACAGCAGCGCATGTACTGCAGCTTAGACTGAATTCCAGCGCAATACAGAAACACGCAGTCGTGTTTTGACTCCGCCGACTAGTGTTAAAATAAAATATTCACAATATAACCGAAACAAAAAGCTGTCACTCTCTCACAGTCTGACTCCCTGTTGAGCTTGTTTATGGCCTCAGTGGCGTCGACTTCAGTGGCACTGTGCTAAGAGTCTCAGAGAGAGTAGGAGAGGAAAGTTGTGTGAAACCCTCTGAGACGTGTATGAAGCCACAGACAGAAGAAGCCCGACAGCTGGCTCGGTCAGATAAAGCCTCATGGAAAGCCCACAGGTCCCTCTCCCCCTGTTCTCTCTCAGGTGCACGACCGCTAAAATACCCAGCTGCCGCTGCAGCTTTCCCCCTGGACTTTCTGAGGAACAGAGTAGAGCTGTTGAGGAACTACTGAGGTCAGTTTCACTCTGTATTTCGAAAATGGAAGAAAACCACAAAAATGCTTGAAATGTCTCAATGTGATTGAGAACAAAGTGTTGTGCTGCTGTTTTCTGACGGCTGTGTTTTGACTCATGCTAGCGGTGTGGATGGCAGCGACTGTGACAGTCTGTGCTGTGGTCCGTCCACCACTGACCCAGACTGAAATATCTCAGCTCAGGTTTGGTCGACATGAAATTTGACATTCATGTGTTGACTTTATGGATTCTTTTCCTCTTTAGCTCCATAAGGCTGACATTGGTAGTCTGAGTGTTAGGGGGGTTTCCCTTAACATTTCTAGTGCCACATTAAGGTTAAGAACCATTTACACTAGAACCGATACTGATACTGGTAAATAGTACCTTTTTTCAGTACTTTACTCGCTCTGTAATAACAAAAATGCTGCTGTGTACAGGCTGGCTCATTGTATTTACTGTTTTTTTCAAGAAAGAAAAAGTTCCAAGGGAAGTTGGTTTCTGATATGCACACAGGTCATTGTTTTGTGGTTGAATGGGTGACTTTTCAGTGGACATGTAGTCTTGTGGAGTACAACCTTTTCGTTTCGTGACCCCACCTCCTTGACAGAACGATCTATTCTACGATCAGGACCAGACAGAACTCTGACAACGGAGCTCAGAAAGTAAGCTAATAGCGTTACATCCACCACACTACTGGCAAGTATTTCACCTTAATGTATAAAATCCCGAACTAAAACAAGTTAGTTTAGGTTCTTGTTTAGATCCACCTTCTCCCCATTCTAATCCGTCCTTCAACCTGTCCGCAGGGTTCAGAGTGAGCTAACCGCCTCTTGTACACACAGATTCTGTAGTATTGGTGTCATGAAAGACCGCAAGCTTAGCTTTTTTTTTTCATTGAACCAAACAGTGGCAGCAAAATGCCACCGCAGTGTGATTTTAGATAACATGCCGGCATCCTGGAAGCAAAACAGACGGTAACAACAGTGTTGGCTTCTAGTTCCAATCCACACCAACCATCCTGCTAAAATATGTGTCAATCAACGACCTGAACCCGACCCGGCACTTTGTGTATTAAAGCTCTCAGAAGAGGAGCGAAGGACAGAGACTCTGCTCTCCCAGGTATAAGTGAAGAAAAGGGGAGGTGAGAGTGTGAAAGATGAACTATTACATGCAATGTTAGTTATTAATAAGTTACTCTGAAAGCTGCTCTGTCAGTTTTTTACCTGGCTGTGAATCACTTCAGTGCTTGAACTGGCTGTCAAAGGGGATTATCAAACACTACACACTCTTCAGTGCTTAGATATGTTTTGTTCGACACGGTTTTAAATGGCAAAGGCCGGATTTAAGTTCAATCCACATGTATACTTATTACATCACTGATGTTATTCAGTTGGTACCTTCAAATACACTGAATCTTGCACCAAGCCATAACAATCACTGTCTATATGTCAATGAGTTCAAACTTCCAAAACTAACAAACATCATCCCCAGCTGCAGCATGCAGCAAGCATAGCATGCTGGCTCTGTAATTGTGAGCATTTCCGGCTCATAATGACAGTGAATGTCACACATGTTGTGTTGTGGTTGTTAAGTGTTTGCAGCATGTTTTTAAAGGGGTATCCACGAGTCACAATGACAACGGTCTGCAGTGGTTCAGAAACATTCATTAGTTTTGAGTTATTATAAGTAAGTATTGGGTTTTCTAGGCTTTCTGTTTGCCCTTTTCTCCACCTGCACTTCTTCTCCTAGTTAGATAAGTTTGAATGTAAGTCCTGGTTTTCCATTCAGTCTTTTTTGGATCCTTGTTTCTTGTTTTTTCCAGTTTTTCTTGCCAGCAAATGCATGCCTGAGTCTCACTACCAGAATAAAAATCATCCAATCATTAAATTCATGATTCTGTCACTCAAACTGGACTCCTTATATTTCATGTCCAACTGTTACAACACTCCCTCACTGGAGGCTTAAATGTACTTTCAGAGTCGGGAAGCATTCTGTAACAACAGTTGGAGAACCACATATCCAGCCTGTCATGTAAAAATCATGAGTTCTGCAACACCTTTAAACCCATGGGGATTACTCTGCTGACTGCTAATATGATATTTATAGTATTTATGGTGTTTCTTTACGGTGGGATTTTCAAAGCCAACTTCATCCCAGATCAGTTGCCGCTGCCGCCTCAGAGCTGCAGGCCTTCTCTCACTTAGGAAGTAAAAAGCAGCTTCCTGGAAGCATTCATCACTCTCATGACTTAAAGAACGTTTGAGGTGAGCGATGACTGCAGTGTATTTCAGTAAATATTTTACAGTGCAGCTCCAGCACATATTTAATCATGGCGGGTGAAATCATATTAAGGCTGAGATTTTTATCGCCAAACTGATAAAAAAAAGTTTTTTGTAAAGCGGCCAAAAACATCAGCTGCACCAAAATAATATATATGGAAAAACCGTTGGGAAAAATAGTTTTGATTAATGCCACATCCCGAGAGTTTAAAGTTAGTAAAGTTTAAAGTGAAGTTTCAGATCTATATCAATAAAAATAAATCTGTTATACTCTTAAAACCATCAGGATAAAGTCGGCAGGGTTCGAAGGTGAGTACCTTTTTGTAAACTCAGTTAACTACAGTGTATCCTGCAGGTTTGTTTGTCAGTTAGGAAGTGAGGCTTATTGTTTTTTAAAAAGCCATTAAAACAGCTGACAGAGACACAGTGCTGTACTCACAGATGCCATCCATCATGTTAAATGAGACAACTTGTAATTTCTCCCAACAGGACTTCACCAACCTGCTAATTACCACACTTAATAGAACTAGTTTTTCATCTTCAGTCAGGTCCACAGGTACGTATACTTCAGGTGGCGGTGAAAAGGAAAAACACGATCGGACAGATAAGACAGTAACCTGCTCTTATTCATCCTGGCAGAATTAAACTGGCTGTTGACAGGATTATAACTGCAATCAATGTTGTCTCATAGAGTCATGTTTGGAAAAAAAAAAGGGGGGAACAAATTGAGTTGTCTCATTTAGAGTGATGGATTGTGTTCATCAATGCAGCAGTATGTCACTGCAAGCTGTTTTAATTGATTTTTGAATGTAATGGGGGCCTATGATTTCAACAAGGAACGGAGAAGTTGCAATAAAAGGCTGAGTTTTCCAAACAGCGATGGGTTTAGGGTCTTTGTAATGGATGTCTCCACCCATCTGTTCAGCAAAATTTGTTTTCATGTTGGTGCATCAAAAGGAGTGAAGGCGATAAAGAAAGATGCATTTTTTCATTAGACCTTGATGTCAGGGGTTCTTATAGCATGTCACCCACCTCTTTATCAGCATAGTGACTGATAAAAACACTACATCAGTAGAGGAAAATACATTAAAATAACACAACCACGTCTCAGAGGAAACAATACATTTCCACACTGTATCATGGGTACTTGTGTCTGTTTATTAATATGTTCATATGTTGTTAAAACACCAATTTACCTTATTTTGTTCATTAATTAGCTTAATTTTTTAAATAAAGTGGACGTAAGCACCATGACCTCACCCATTGGTTTGTGGACTACCGTTTTGAAGCTTCCAGTTTGACATCTTGGACATCATTTATTTATTTATTTTAGCCAGATGTGACCATATTTGGACAAGAGGGTGGAGCAAGAGAGTAGTTATCAGCTAAAGCTAATGCTAGCACTAGCCAGATTTGTTAGCAAGGTGCGTCTGTAATTCATGTTAACCGTGATAGTAAATTAATTGAGATGCTAATTTTGGCTTGTGTAGATAAGGCCTAAAACAGAATGTACTCATTGGTAAAAGTTTTTAAGATTCTTTTTTTTTTTTTATTGCATTTTTCATGCTTTATTGGATAGTGAGCTGGACTCAGCCTTAGTGGTTCGTGCTCTACCAGTGAGAGCCACTGGAACGCCCCAACAATGCATTTTTAGGCGAACAAGATGTTACAATTAGCTTTAATGAACTGAAAACAAGTTCTTGTCTATTCAAATGTTGCGTGCCTTGGATATATAATGGTGGATTGGTATCTTTGTGACCAATCCCAGGGTAGCCACACCCAAAATCATACCCTGTTTTATCACCTATTTTTCTTTCATGGGACCATAATTTACAAAAACAAACATCATGCTGCATTTAAGAAAACTTGAAACTACCATAGACTCATTAGAAAAATGTTCACTGAGGTAATAGATCAAGTGAGAAGTTGGGTCATTTTCTCATAGACTTCTACACAATCTGGATTCTTTTTTTTTTGCAACCAGTGAAGTCACCCCCTGCTGGCCATCAGAAAGAATACAATTTAAGGCACTATTGATTTTTACTTTTCACTCCTGAGGTTACTGCTTGCTTCAGACTTGCGCAACATTTGGACAAACAAAAAGACTTTAGTTGCAACACAAAGAATGCCCAGTATAAACTGAAAACAAAACTGCTGAGAGAGAACCCAAACAGTGAATCTGTGGACCGTTACACCAAAATCAAAACAAAAAGCATCGCCCCTTACACATTACACGTAGTCATTTGATCTGTTGTTATTATGAAAGATATCAATCATAGCAGCTTTAAGTTTCAGTCCGGGCCATGAAGACCACTGAGGACAACAAGGTCATGTGCTTGTTAATATTTCCGGGAATTTATGCGTTTAATAACATGAAGAGGATCTTACATTCTAGGATAGGATTACGCATGTATTATGAATGTTGGGTTCTGTTATATATTTTTAGACAAAAAAAAAGGTTGTTAAGGCTAAACAAAATAAAAAAGAATTGTTTTTTTTCCCTATGATATTAATAGATTCCTGCTGCCTTTGAGCTGTCAGAGAAACTTCACCCACCACCAGCTTCAATGCCAGAGAGCTGAGTCAAAGCCTATTCGCCAAGCACCTACGAGGGCACACAGTCTCCTCCCCCAGTGCCTGCCAACCAAACCAACTATCACCAGGCAAACCGGTCTGCACAGTGTAACTATGACATGACTGTGTTTGTATATGAGTGTGTGTGAGACATGATTGTAGCGTCTGATGGGATTTCACGCTCCTTCTTGTGCAGCGGGGTCGGTGCCAGGCAGTCAGACGTGTGAACAGTAATGTACAATGACTAACAGAAACCTACTCTAAAGCCCTGTCACTCACCGGTCCCTGACTTACCACACACTGTGCTTCCCTCAGCCCCTTAACAATGGCCGCTCTTGTGAAATGCGGGCCAAAATCACCATCTAATGAGCAATGCTGTTCTGTTTAAAGGCTTCTACTGCTCTTATTCACTGTTTAACGCCCCCGCTAGATTCGAAAATACAGGAAACTGAAGCAAAAAGAGGAAGTGAATTTCTTGCCCATCTTTACTTGCCATTTCGAGTTTCATACAATAGTAGGTGAAAGAAAAGTCCCCTGCTTCCCCGGCCTCCGCTGTGACAAAGATTTGGGTAAATATCCAGCTACATCTAAGAGTAAAAACTCCCTAAACTAACAGAGCTTTAAACTAACAGACAATTTAATCTTTCTTTGTTGTATCAGAGGAGGGGACGGACAGGGATAGAAAGCAAACGCTGGCTTACTAAAATCCCCAAATCCCAAATGCCACTTTTTAAATGTTTCAACAGCAAAAAAAAGTGTTAGAAGGACTTATGGATTTCATCACTTTCGGGTCAGAGATGTCATGATTTTAAATTGGAAAGATTCTTGGGCATGGAAAAAAAATCATGATCCTCTCTTTGTATTTAGGTTTGAGTTCCATATAGCAGACGTAGATTATAGACTTTAAAGAAACAAACAGTATGGTTGAGTAGCATCGAGGCCTTTTGTTCCTAACACAGTCAAGTTTAGAGAAGGCTTAACCCCAAGAGTCTTACAGGGGCTGCTGGGACAGGCTTTTATCCACTTCGCTAAAGCAGCAAATGTGGCCTCCTGTTGTGCTCCCTGGGAGTTTTTGTGGGAAGCTCTCCAGGAGTCTGGTTAGTCAAAGTTTGTTAACCACCGTTTCAAAGACAAATGATTCATCAATGTCATGTTGAGGGGGGATTGAGTTTTTCTTTCCCTGATGAAAAATCAAACAGATCTGAATGGAAAACAGACCCACTTTGAGCGGATAAAGGTTTTTTTTTCCTTCCAGGAACCGCTTGTGAGGAGCAAACTAATAAGAAGTGCTGCCCATCAAGAGGTGACTCACTCATAATGTCTCTCTTGATGGTTTAGACTTCATTCACTCAGCCGAACCACACACACATATGTAGATTTCTGCTTGAAAAGATAACATTCCTTAAGAGTGTGTTAAAGGAACAGTTTGAGGGTTTGGAAAATACATTAAGCCTCCTGTAAAACCAGGGTTTTTATGCTTCTTGGATTAAATAAATGAGATCCTATTTGTTAATTACTTAATGAGACAGATTTGGTATCTTTAGCCAGAGCTAAGCTAAGCTCAGCTACGCTAATCGGCTGCTAGCTGTTGGAAGTGATATCAATCTTATTATCTAACTCTGCATTTTCTGGAAGTGCATTTCCCGAAACGTTGAATCATCACTTTGTATTTCCCATGTGTGAATAGATATTAACGGAACAGCTTGTAGACAGAACTCTGGACGGTTTTCCTGGGAAAGGATGTTATGTTTCTGCACCAGTGGTGACACTAGACCATTTCCAATGGAAGCTGTGGACACATACCAAATATTTTTCGTCAAAATATGTTGAGGTCAACGGAACCCTTTGAAAATGGCCATCCTAGTGTTTCACTTGCTAAACTTTAGCCTGTTTTAAGTTTTCTTTATCTTGCTTTCTGACAAGAATGGTTGGTACCAATGGACGCTAATGGATGGTCATCTAGCTGTATATATTATCTTCACTGTAGCTAAAAGTGGAGGCAGCTACAGCCACTGAAAGAAAGTCATATCTCGATCTAGGGGTGCCAGAAGAGAGTGCAGGATTAATATCTGAGGGGCCCTCGCCCAAACCATGGAACCACCATTGTTACGCACACTCCAGAACGCTACGCCTCTCTTTAGCTCCCCTTAAGCAACAACAACACGCAAAACAAGCTAATGTTAGCCTACAAATGGAGTCTAATAATGTCAACAAACAACCAGCAACACAACCAACAAAAAGTCCATGTAAGCACAAAAAGTTTTAAAAAGGTTTTGGTTTCATCTAATAAACTTTGGACGAAATCCAGGGTCAACATTGGCAGTGCATTTGATGTAACATTAGTCAAGCTATAATAGGTCATCTGTACACATTATACCGGTCAATCACATATGTCACTGCTTCAAATAATGCCCATGATGCTCAGTTGTGCCCTAAAACTCCATGTATTACCATTAGAGACCCCAGAGAGAGAAAGCTGTCTTGTTTAAAACAGTTAAAAGAACACAAACCACATCTGCAAGGCTCCTGATTTTAATTCTTATAAAGAAAACACCAGCAAACATCACTGGATAACTGCTGTTGTAGTTTTACTTTGGAGTTTTGGCACAAAATCAGAAGCTTTATTGTGTTTTCTGCTACACTACATTAAACACAATTACTGGATGTGTGACATGAAATATGGCTGGAAAATGTGCCTGCTTTAAAAAAATGTTTTGGCGAAGCAGCAGAGGCAGTGATACATTACAGCGCACGCCTGCTCACACATACACAAACTACAGACATGTGTTCTGGGGGTGAAAGCACAACACTCACACTGTCAAGTCATCATAAATAGTGGAAGTAAGAGTCAATAAGAAACAGAGACCTAAAGCTCGACCACAGCACATTTTTTATTTACGACACAACTTCGTCTCAGCTGCTTCACATCTTTTTCCACATCTAAGCTGGACGGAGTGAAGGACCGCGTCGCACATTGCTTTTGCTGAAAGCTGCTTTGCTTTGTGTAAGTGTGTGTCTGTGTGCGTGTGTTGGTGTGTGTAAATAGGATGTTGCTTTAGAGTCACCCAGGCATCTCTCGGCCATTGGCTAAGCTCCACACGCTGATGTCACCTCTTGGCACAACTTTGTGATCTTTGGACCTGATCAGCAATTCTGCCGCAGCCAACCAATCGGCTCGCTGGGTTTTGACCCCGGGTGGTGATGTCATGCAGCAGGGAATGCAAACAAGTGGACCGGTGGGGTGCATGTGTGCGGGTGTGTGTCAGTGTGTGAGTCGCAGGGCAGCGGCTGTACCGCAGCATTGTTTAGAGAGCTCGACTGTTGTCAGGGCAGTACAAACAGCCTGCCAGCTGTGACACTGTTGATTTTTCACTGGACAAGCTGTAGATTTAGTGCACTCACTGGTGGCTGTGTGTGAAGTTACTGTGCCAATGTTTGCTCTGGTTACTACCCAATGCAACCCTTCAAACTTTCCTGCATTTAATTTAATCTCAGTTTTTGCTCATTTAAATGACAGACAATGACCTTTCCTTTACAATGCTGACACCCAGGGGGAAAAGTAAACTTAAATTGGAGAAGCTTCCATGTGCACTTGAATAACGTACTAAAAGTATGCTATTTTACATGTACCAACAATGTACTTAGTATACTACTGATCAACCTGGTCTCCCTTCAAAAACTACAATAAAGGGCGTTAGTACAGGCAGCAAAATAGGGGAGAGGAGGTGCATGGGTCAAACAAAAGACAGACTTCTATCCAGGAGAACAAGGTTTCTTGTTCTGTGTGAAAACAAAAGTAAAACTTTTTCAAACTTAAAACTTGTTTTTCATGCAAGCATGGTGGAATTAGCAAGCTAGTTAGCTGACTGGCGGGCAATGGGCTAGTTAGCTAGCTTGCTAATTCATATGTCTTTTCCGTAACTTCCGTGGCTCAAGTTTTTTACGTAACTTACGGTCGTTCCTGTTGCATTTACATACATTTATTTACTTTCTAAACTGTCTTTTTTAACTCCTAACCAGGAAGTTTTTAGCTGAAGGAACACACATTTTTGGTACATTGAGTGAACAAAAATACTATACAAAGTACTGTAACACACTATACTACACAGGAATAAAACATTTTCAGAGCACATTATTTTTAACCTGGGCTAAGTTTACTTCTGTGTACTTTTTTTCCTGGTTCAACAGCTGATTAAAGTCACGATAGCAACAATACCAAAGAACTTTATTCTCCTTTTAGTCACTGCAGTTTGTGCCACTTCCTGTGTCAAGAATGTTACACAAATATGACTCAGTTGCTCAGCAGCGATGCAAAGCAGCGTTTAATAACAGTCCTGAGTTGAATGTGTGAAACTCCCCCAGTGTCAGAGGGGAGGAGGGGATGAAGGTGTCGGAGCTGAGCTACGTTCAAGATTAAAACTGTTGATATCGTGCCTGTGACATCTTGAGCCTGGAAATACCTCTCCGGTTACACTGTTTATTTCATGGCTGCTTTACACTTGACACCCTGTGTGGGTTATGGCTGGTTTTTGAGGTGGCACACCGAGTCACTTGTGTAACCAGAAACCAGAGGAAGGATTAGGGAAATACCTAAACAAAGTAGAAGAACCACGTATTATTTGTGGCAAATACAAAACTCTACACACAAAAACCACTACACTTAATTTCCCCTGCCCGCCTCGGGTAACTGGAGGTTAAGTTCAAAGAATAAATGAAAAATGCTTCCTGACAAAGCCTGCGGTCTCTCCCCACACTTCTCAAAAAGAATAATTAGCTCTTTGACTAATCACTTTTGCTATGCATCATGAAGCTATTCGTCACCGCGCAGCTTCCAGGACTTCCTGGAGACGGGACGAGCAGGGCGGGGTCGAGGAGAAGGACGTAGTGGACGTTAAGGGCTGTGAGGAGACTGAGGAGAACCACAGTCTTTTTGGGTTTCAAACACTGAGACTGTCTGTACCCTGTCCTTATTTGCGGCTATTCCATATTAGTGGTGTTCTGCTTTGGAAAGTCCTGCCGCCTGCAGTTTTTGATTCTTGGAAGGATTAGTTAACCAGCATCATGTGACCTCAAGTTTGTGTTGGTTGGCAGTTGCAGCATGCTATCTGTGGTGTTAAAAGTACAGCTTTATGGGCTGTGCTGTGCTCAACTACATGCCCGTAAAGAGACGTAGCTTACTATAAACAGTACTACATTCACATTTAATATATTTCACCACCTGCATTATTAAAGTCAACTTATGTTCTTTTTCTTAATGAATGACGTTTCCACAAAAATGGCTTTAAGAAGGTAGACCTGCTTTACCAATACAGTTCTTGTGGTGTAGAGTGAATTGCGAGTTTTATGACTCAAAATGTGATTGTAGGATCGATTTTTAGACAGAGAGGGAGAATGAAAAAGAGGAGGGCTGAAGCATAACTGGAATGCATGAGTCAAAAGGGAAACCCCCACGAGTGTGACTTTGAAGTCCTGCAGAATTAGATTTACTGATTTGTTCTGCTGTCATGTCCTCAAGTGTGCGATTGCTATGAATGCCATATTTCACAAACATCCACCCCCCACCATCAGAAAACGTAATCTGATCTTCTCATGTAAACCAAATTTAAGAAGTTGATTCGGCTGTAGAGATTTACATCTTTTTTTAAAAGCCTGTGTGAAAGATTAACATTTAATGCTTTGTTGAATATCTCTGCAAATCCTTATTAAGCCATTATTTCTCAAGGTCTAACATCTTATTAGTTAGCGGCTTGCCAGAAATGAAGGATTTTTAATCAGATTGCACACAATTTCACTCAGTGACCTTGCAATTATCCCTGCACGACTAATTACACGAAGCAGTCGTGTCTATATAGGCATTGTTTAAGCCTGGTTTAATGGGCATGTAAACCACTACAAGGTTAGTGAATGGCCTCTCGGTGGCTTCTCCCACAGCATTCAACAGAGGCCGATAGAGAATAGGCTCAGGCGAGCCACGGGGAAAATGCATGCCAGAGAAGGCAGCACCTGGCAACCCAAATATTAAAAAGGCCATTAAGGTTTTATTTTGCCTTATAAAGACAGCGGCTTCCTGTTTTTCCACCCTTGCCAACCGTAGGAAATGCATGCTGAGGATAGCTTTTTTTCCCCCTCTCCTGTGTGTGTAAAAATGTCCTGAATCATTAGGATGAGTAAAGTAGCAGTAAAGCCATCTGTTTTTACAGCCTGTCTTTAAAAGCAGCAGGGATTGGACTCTTTTTTGTCACTTTTATGGACTCCCTTACCTCATAGACCAGTTCAGATGAGGGGAGCGCACTAACTGGTGGGACACTGAGTGACAAACAGCTATTGATGGCTCCTTCATAATGGACCATTAAAGGGGCACAGATGTCAAAAGAACAGAGACTGTCCCCGAGTTTTAAAGTCACCCAAAATAACTTTTATACACCAATACGCAGCAGCAAATACACTTTGAAAACCGTTCGCAACATAATGAGGGAACATTTTAATTAAGAAAACCACAAAGACTTCTGCAAAAAGTATAAAAGTCATAAAGGCTGGAGCACGCTTGAATCAAACTATTTCGCACAAAGTGTCCTCCAGAAACGACTGAAGTGTTTATAGCTGTTCTGAGCAGACACGTTTCAAGTGGCAGTAAAACGCCTGCCATCATAGAGAGGGGCAGTACGTGATAATTGTCCAAAAGGGGTCGAGTTCTCCTCAGAGGTAAAGGTGGTGTTGCACTCGGTGGTGGACACCGAAAGTGAAGGACAGAGTAATGTGAAGAAAAAGCAGACAGGGCCATTGTTGGATCGTCACTTTCTGAAAGTTACAGAAATAGTTGGAGCCTTATTCTGATGTCAGAACGGTGATGGAGGAGGACAGTCCAACAAACACTTCAGTTGAAGCATCTTGACACAAAAACTGTCTAATTAATTGATTTTTCGTATAATATCCAT
The DNA here is from genome assembly GCA_903364295.1 of Serranus cabrilla. Taxonomy (NCBI): domain Eukaryota; kingdom Metazoa; phylum Chordata; class Actinopteri; order Perciformes; family Serranidae; genus Serranus; species Serranus cabrilla. The sequence goes on along the minus strand of CAFUXE010000068.1, from coordinate 358,591 downwards.
TTGTGGCAAACAAAGAAAGATTAATTGTATTTTTACAGTTGTGCTCATGCAACTTAATAAAGTTGATTCATGTAATTTAAAATGGCAAATGGCTTCAAATCTTAAGCATTTGTCTGCTGAATCCTCAGCAGGATGTCTAGTTTACTGTCCACTACACGCCTGCACTGTAATTTCTTGTGGCACAAAATGCCTCTATTTATCCTAAACTAAGACTCAGACTTAACTTATTTATTTTTTGCTCTTGTTATTTCTGTTCTCTTTATACAGCCAAGAAAAAAAGTTGTCCTAAAAGTAGTTTGAGGGAAGAAGAACCAATCTAAAAACAGTTGCCCCATGAGTTCACGGCCTGAGATTAAACTCTCATTATTCAGGGAGAATCCGTGCAGGGACTTGGGACTTCTAACGACTCAAAGGCTACCATGTTACGAACCCCATGTGGAGTAAATGAGAGGGGAAGGAAATGGAAGGTATAGTAGCAGTGGAGGCCCACAGGCCCAATCACAACTTAAACAGCAGGACTAGTACCCGTCAGCATCCTCATGGCTCTCCCTCTCCTTTTTATTGCCTCCCCGTCTCTTTCCCTGTACACGGACAATTGCTCAAAGAGGTGCCAGCCTGCAAAAGCAGCACAAAGGACAAGAAAGAAGGTTTCTGCTAGGTCTAATCCTGGGGAGCTGGAAAAAAAAGGGTCGACTGAGGCTTCTCTCTCTCTCTATGTGCCTGTCCAACAGCCCTGTTTCTTGATGAAAATGTCCCGCTGGATGAGGGCATTAGACGCCCGCTCTAATCCCGTGTAATTTCCCACAATCCCCTTTGCTTGCATCCTGCCAAGGAGGCCTTCGGCGCCCCGCTGAGCCCCTAGCTGCTGGCTTTGGCGTTCCCACACCCCTGCTCAAGCAGTATTTCCTCTGCTGGCGGAGAGGAAACAAGACACTCTGTCTCTCCTCCCTTTCATCTCTCTTTTCATCAGAGCCAAAACAGCAGCAGAAACTAGCAGCCTACTGATGAGTGTGTCCTCAGAAACTGACCTTTGGCAGAACCGAGCCGTGGTAAAGGCCGCAGAGGAGACAGACAGGTTTTAGTCATTAGCAGAATTAAAACCTTGGTCCACTACTGGTTGACCCAAATCACATCTGTGTGTGTGTGTGGCCTTTCTGCATTGTTGTCCTCCTCTGCTAACGGTGTGTTTATGTGCAAGGCTGTGTACATTTGCCATCGCCTTAATCCCGTACAATCTCCTTCTTACGTAAAATGCTTTATTATTATCTTTTCTTTTTTTCTGTTTTTATCACTAGGCGCATCAGAGGGTCAGCTAGGGAAAAAACAGAGTGACACACTGTCTGCCCTCATGTCCAAATGTCTATTTCAAAAGCATAAACTGATAAAACTGCTCTACATGCTGCGCTGTTCTCAATAGTCCCGTAAGCTGCTGCTGGAAGGGGCTTTGGATAAAATGCACGATTGCGTAAAAAACGCACATTGGTTGCTAATCAATGAACCATTCAGAGGACATGGAGAAGACTTCTACTGAAGTCTGAGATGAAAGTCAAGTTCTAATCTCGTCCGAGACTGATGCTTCTGTTTGATGCTGAGTTGGTGTGGATTAGACAAACACACCAAATCTTGAAGCTACTTCCTGTTCCTGCGTTCTATAATTAGGTCAAATGAAGAAGGTGCTGTGAGATGCTGTTTCTTGTTAAAGGTTAGTGAAACTTCTCAGTGAAACAATGTTTTATGTGAAAAATAAACCATTGTCAACACAACACAGACAAAAACAGACTATATATAATTGTTCACTATTGTAGTTCTTGCAGGTATTTGGTCAGAAATCAAGGTATTGCAGATACAAACTGTTGACTTTGTGATGGCACTGAAGGGAAAAGTGGAGGGAAACAGTGAAGTTATTCCAATTCATCCCCTGGGCACCATATATGTCTAAACTACATTTGATGGCCGTACATCCAACAGAGCTGGGGAAACAGCAAATGTTGTCTTTTCATACAGAATACTCATCGACCAAGATATTTTTTGTGCCTTAAAAGCATCAAATTGATTAAATATATTGGCATTTATGATAACATTTTCCTTTATTAGTCCCACAACAGGGACATTTCCAGTATTACCACAGCAGAGTGGATAGCAAGATAGAGAGGAGCTTCAATATAATAAATAAATAGTAAATATAATAACATAATTTTTTTCCCTATTAGATACATCACATTCTATGGTGACTAGATTATTTTGTAAGATATCATAAAAACAGTTCCTGAGAATACATTGAACTAAAACTTGCTGGTGGTGCTTGTTGGAAGAAAAGCCACGTAGTCACCAAAACCAGGAGGCTTTATCCTCTGGGGACAATGAATTCCTGTACAAACTTTCATACAGCTGTTCAAATATTTGAGTTGTGGACCCACTGCATTCAAGACACTAATCTTTTCTGTAAAAAACGGTCGGCTATCAGGCAAAAAAATAAAACATTTGCAAGCTTGTTACATATTATATGATTGTTTCATTCGTTTAATGAAGTACGGAAAGTTTCTTTTGCACAGCTCGCTAATTATGTAATAAAATAACGAGTTTCCCATGTGGTAACGTGTCCTAACTTGATCTTACCGTTATTATAAAAACATATGCAGAGCTAGTTTATTTCTTCATGATGTCCCATTATATGTGTGATCTCACAAGAACTGACAGTGAATGTGTGAATGGAGGCTCTAATGCACTATTTTTTACGATGTGTGTGCATGTATGTGTGTACATTTCTCTAAATGTCAGGTCTACAAATTGGCATTTGTAAGTGAGCATTACCGAACTGCATTCCTAAACATTGCTGTCTAAAGTTCTGGCTGCACACGTGTGTGTGTGTGTGTCAGCAAGCAGTTATCTGTGTGTGTTTTGATCTCTGTGGCAGGCAGCGACACCTCTGCTGCCTCTGAGCAGCGCTGCTCCTGTAAACACAGCAGTGACTGCTCCGTGTCACGCAGAAAAAGGAAGGACACAAACAGTCCAAACCGGCTTCACATCAACAGCACATTCAGCTAGTAATGCATATGCAGTGAGCAGACACACACACACACACACACACACAGGCCTGTCAGCT
>CAFUXE010000068.1:337422-355364 GCA_903364295.1 Serranus cabrilla | reverse complement strand
AAAGTAATCCAGCGAATGTAGATTAGTAATTACACAGAAAAAGCTCCGAAACAGTTTTCGGGAGCCTCTATCACAGCACTGACAAACTTCTAACCTTTGTTCAATTTCACCACCAGACTGAGTGTAAATAAACTGCCGGAAATAGTTGAAACGATATTGCTGGTAATTGTTGACATACCACAGTCCGAGCCTCTGCTTCCCATGGATATGAAGTTTTAATGTCTACAATAACAAAAACAAACCACGCTGCAGTTATTGCCAAAATGTGTAGTTATTGCCAGTTGTCTTCATGATATTAGAAATTCATTGAACCATTAAGTTTGATTGTAAGCACCACAATGATAACAACTTCCTGAAAGATGAGGATATAAATAAATAAATCAGTGTGTAAATATCCTGATGTTTGGTTGCAGTTTGTATTTAGTTAAAAGTGTAATTACCATTATGTTCATGTTCATTTTTCTTTTAAGTGAAAGAAGCCTGGAAAAAGTACAATTTAGTGGCAGATGCTCAAACGCTAAGCTGATAAACTTGAAGCGTGTTAGCCTTGTTTTCCAGCCTCTACTGAGTCCTGATGTGTTATATGTTGTGAAAGGGCCGTCTTAAATTGCTAATTCTACATAATTAAAGCGATGAGGGCTTTATTAAAATGTATAGGCTATCCAGTGTGACATGCTCTGGACGGGACCACACCCCAGCTGTTGACAATGCGTCCCTTAGCAGTGAAAGGTCTGGAATGGCAGTGAACCATTGTCTTGGGAAATGCCACCCAATGGCTTAAAGCTTAGGTTACCAGCATACTCCACCAGAACTTCAGAAACCTACTCCCCAAAATCTTTTCCACCTATGGACGCCAACAAAGACCAGCAACCTAGGCTGATTAACATATTAAATGTATGTGACCGTGTCTATTTGCTTCTTTTTTTATACTGATTATTGTGCTTTTTTGTGTTAATGTCTATTGTGTTGAGACAAACAAACAAATTTCCATCCCTGGCGGACAATAATGATATATTCTACTCCAACTTCCAAGTGGAAGCTAGTTAGCCTTGTTTGCTAGCTTCCACTTTCTGAGTAGCATACAAACTGAACAGAACATGTTCCTCCTCTAATGTAGAATCTTTAAGTGAAGTGAAAAGACTTTGGTATCAGAAGTGTTCTCATTTCCGTTTGTAGTCGGAGAAGTATTGACCAATCACGTTCGAGTTGGTTTCGTTGCATGCAGTCCATGAAGAGTAAAAAAGGCCAAATGCAGTGGCTGAAATGCAATCAGGCAAATGACAAATTAGCAAGCTAGAAACATATTGTATGATTGTTTCATTTGTTTTAATGAAGTAGGGAAATTTTCCTCTACACAGCTTGCTAATTATGAAATGAAATGACAAGCAATGTGGTAACGTGTCCTTACTTGACCTTACCGTTATTATAAAAACATATGCAGAGATAGCAAACTTCTTCATGATTTCCCATCATACGTGTGATCTCACAAGAACTGACAGTGAATGTGTGAATGTAGGCTCTAATGCACTATTTTTACGTACGTACGTGCGTGCATGTATGTGTGTGAACCCATTGGCTATCATTAGATGACCATTTGGCTTTTAACCATTTTTTTTCATGTCTGCATTCATATGCAAATAATTGCTTATAGAGATTGGCTGAAAAGTCGAAGATCTAAAAGATCTAAAAATCCCACAAAAGGTACCGTTGAACTTTGCTAATATAAAAAAATAAAACCCCATAATATTGGACATTGCCTCCAAAGGCTAAATTGCCATCAGACTGACAGCCGATCCGTTCCAAGATTAAACGCCAGATCTCGAATGTCAGTCAGCCGCTGTGATGGGAAACAACCCCCGAGAGACTTTCCCCACAAGCATGGACCAAAAAGGCTTTCTCCTCACTTTAAAATAAAATATCTATCGCAGCTGCAGTATCACCTTGAACTGCCCTACACAAAAATGGAGAATTAAACATTTTGAAACTTTGAAATGTTAAATTTAGTCACTTTGTGGAAGTGGTCAGTGTAATGCACACTGCAAGAGAAAGCTACAATTTCACAACAGACTGACCTCCAAATACACCCCCGTGCTGTGCCGTGATTGAGCAACCCTACATGATAGCCATCTGTAGATCAATAGAGGATAAGTGTGCTGCTCTGGACTCCCTCACTTCACACCAATCACAGAAGTCAACTGGGGCCAACCGCGGACAGTCTAAATGGACGACACATGAGGAAAGCCACTCGAATGAGACTGCAGGAGCTGACTCAAGTAAAGAAAGTTTCCTCTGGAGCAAGTTCACTGTCATCACTTCCCCCTTGTCTTGAGATGCTGTTTCTTTCTTTAGACATGTAGGAAAATCTTGAGCTCAGCAAAAACTAAATGTGGTGCTCTCATTTCCTTCAAGATTGGCTGCACCGGTGGAATGGGACTGAAATAGCGAATGTTTGCTTTGGTGGTTTGAAAAATCTGTATCGTAATAGTCCCCAGAGGGGGGAAACATTCGATGCACGCAGGACGAAAAAACTGAACCACTGAGAGAATTAATTCTGATTTATAGCAGATGTACAGCTAATCAGCAGTTCGGTGTTTTCACCATGTAGAATGTCTCCTTGGCTTTGAGTTCATCCCCGGCACACTTGACATACCTTACACCTCCCGTGTGTGCGGCTGCTAACAGGCCTGTTACAGAGGCATTGTGGGAAGTCGTCCCTGTGAGATGTGGTGTGAGCTGAAAGGAGCCAGATGTAATCACACAGCCATCATGTCTACCGTGCGACCATAAATCATTGAAACCATCTGAGCATTGTGATCTCACTGGGCTCCACATGTGGATCCTGTTCGGTGGCGGCGGTGGAAGAGGCGAGCAGGACACTTGTAGAGTGACGGGGAGACGTTGGAAATGAGGCATTCGAAGGTTCTGTGTAGTGCTTCCTTCGGGCAGGTTTGTCCCCATCATGCTGTGGAATGTAAGATGTTGGTGGTTGGGACGGAGGCCACCGTGGGACTGTCTCTGTGGTGCGCCACAGTGGGAACGACGGAGAAACGTTGGGAAACATGAGCTGGCAAGTGAACACATCTTTAGGGGTGGCTGCTCTGCCTGCAGCTTCTGATCCAAATCGACAAAGAGCACTTGGACGGGATTTCCACACAACCACTACTCGCATTATGAAAAAGCATATTTCATAGCGTAGCTCGGGTGATTCCTGTGGGGGTAAATTGATTGAAATCCATATTTGAAAGATCACTCAACCTGTGACACATTGTGACCCACAAAAGCAAATCCCACCATCCTCTCATCAGTCCATCTTTTATCTTCCCCATCCTATAATTTCAATCAATCATCCTCCCACGTCTTTGCTCCTTCTCATCCCTTCATCCCACTGCTCTAACACCCCCCTGTCAAGCTCTTTCCCCGACCCGGTGGATAACAACTGAATTAAATTGGTGGCTCTTGCCTCTAAGCTCTGAGACTGTTTGCTGTCTTTGGGATGTATGGTATGTAGCTAACCCCATAACCTTATCTGCTTCCCGATCCTCTCCCTGCTCTGTCAGTCAAGCCGGCAGAGGTCGGGGGGTTCAGATAGCGCTCAGCAGCATCATCCATTACCTCACTGCCGGCTGCCGGGCTTAGAGCGCGATCAATGGACTGTACACACACACACTCGGCCATGCACACAGAGGCTAAAACACTCCTAATTACGGCCTCACTGGAACCTAATGAAACATGCATGCATCAAAGCGTTCATACATGCAAATGAGCAACAAAGATACGTCTGACCTCCTTTTGGTGGGGATGCACTGCAATACATGTTTCTACAAAAAAACCCTTCTGCTTTGTCCCGGCCCATCATACAGTGGATGATGATGAGCAGACAGTGGGTTCTGACTGTGTGTAATGGGATGAACAGGTCTGCTGGCGCTCCAATGAATACTGCTGTCTCTTTACTAGGAGTTCACCGTTCTGAATAAATGTCTTCGCCGCCAGCCTGAGAGGATTCCACCTGTTCAAGAACAGTCAGGAAACACCTTAATGCTGTGGTGTGGACCACATTAAAAGGAAATACCCCGCAGACCACAATGTGCAGATGTTGTTCTGTAGCCTGGGGCAGCACAGTCAGCACTGTGTGCATTTGTTAACATCACACTGTCCTAAAGAATCTAAGCCTGTGAACATACACGCATGTTTCTTCACTGGTTATGATTCAGAGTGCTTTTCCTCCTTAAAAGTTACTAAAAGGAGTAAATGTCACAGTCTCAAATTAATTCTGCTGCCTCTGTGTGACCTACATAATCAAGGCCAACAACAACAATAGTGGCTATTTCTATAGAGTCTTTCTTAATGTTTGCCTCCTGTCTGATTCAGCTGAAAAGGGAAGGGAGAACCAGGACTAAGCGTGGCACACTGTCAGACTTTGCTACATTAAAAAACAGAGATTTTCCAAAGGGAGTCTGGCAGCTGCAGATCTTTACGACATGAGGCGGTGATGCCGAGCAGCAACTTCCAGGTGGAAGTGCCAAAAACTACCTTCAATGGTCTCTTGAGGCTGGCACCAAAAGAGAGTCATCACCCATAGACCCCAATGTTAACATACCAAACAGCAGAAATAAACCTGTTTTCAACCATTTGATTTATATTAAAGCTTAAAGTTAGGCATAATTATGGCTGCTTTGAGTACCAGGTGGGTGCCATCACAGGTGGTGTGTTCACTGGCCACACTTCATCTCACCCACACTCCACCTCTTTGCTCTTTTGTGGATTAGTCGGGATGGCAACAGCCGGAGCCACCACACACCGGGCTTCATTTTGGCTGCAGGTGATGCCAGGGAGACTATGCTAATATTTTGTACATGTCACCAAAATCAACACAAAATGAAAGTTTCTTGCAATGACTTTCATTATACTGCAAATGACTGTTAAGTACTCTGATGAGATTAAAGAATCAGTAGGAAAACGAGACAAATCAAAGAGTCATTTTTCAGGTTAAACATAATTAAGTTATGGATTGTGCAGCATTTCTGCAGCACAGGCAGTATTGACTGAATATATCTAATACGTTCAACATTTATTTGGTTTTGAACCTGAACATCTGTTATCAGTCCCTGAAAATGAACCTGGGACTGTCACAGTTTCTCTGAAATATTGTCCAATGCATAGCATGGAAAAGGCAGCTGCAAAATATATTCACGAACAGAGGCCAAACTGTCTGAAGGCAAGAGGAAAAACATATTTCAAGACTGACGTTTGATGGCATCATGGTGGACTAAGATGAATGGCATTTCAGGAGAGAAAAATAGTGCACTTATGAATATGATACAGAACTGAAGAGGAAAGAAAGTGTTGACTGTCTCGATCCAAAACAAGATCGGGGAAGATATATATACGGACAGAAAAATATAAGTCTGAATTCAAAAATAAATGTGATACTGAGGCATAATTACAGAAGCCGAATCTCCCATCTAGGTGCCTTCTGGTAGTAAAGAGTCTGCATCTTTTTTGCATCTGAAATCAGTGAGCCCAGAAAAGAATTGGAAATGACCACGCTGAAGTCATTCATTCAAAACATTTACTGTGTCGCAATAAAACTTTTATTGAGGAAACTATTTTTATACCAGTTATAATCATAAAATCCTAATGAACGACCTTTATTTCTGGAAAGTTCTGTAAAGTCGGCGTCATTAAACAAACTTCTGAGGAAATATGAGATTGCATTAAAACTTAAAGTATAAAGATAAGGCCGCAGCCAGCAGCTGGTTAGCTTAGCTTAGCACAAAGACTGGAAACAAGGGGAAATGGCTAGCCTGGTTCTGCCCAAAAGTAACAAAACCCCCTACCAGCACCTCTATAGGTCAGGTTTTACCTTGTTTGTTTAAGCCGTATAAAATTAGAACTGTAACAACAACAATTAGCTTTTTCACAGGATTATGTGTTTGCTATTTCTTGGCTCAAACCACTTGTAAAACTAAGACTTATCATCTTAAAATGTTGAATTATTTCTTTAAATGTGTAGAAAACAGCCTGCATATTGGTGTAAAATCACAGACATATACAGACTCCCAGTCCTTGGGTTATATTAAGGTCATAGCTATTTTATATGAGGTGTCTTATCTAACGCTGATTGTCCCCAAGTGATTTGAAAATGATTGGTTAAATGGAGGGAAACCGGGTTTAATCAAGATTGAACTTGTAGTTCCCCATAGGATGAGGTCTGAATGGGAACATGCGATATGCTATCTTTTTATTGGCCTCATTACTATTTATTTATTACACCCTATTAATTCTCACTCATTTATCACATCAAATGTCGCCCCCCCTCCTTTCACCAGAGCAAAAGCTTTGGCCGTCCTCCATTTTGGGGCCTAATCTTAATTGGAAACCGCTGTAGGGGAGATTTGGGTATGAGGGAGGGAAGGGGAGGGAGGGGAGGGACGAAAGGAAAAGAGACAGACAGAGGGATGACAACATAATTTATCAAATATGAGAATATCCGTTAAAACCAGACAAGCAGCAAATCACTCATACTCTGTTCTCAATCACTCTATTCTTCAGCGAGACGCCTGCAGCTGCATCCTGGAATGCATAACACATTTTATAGGTGGAGGCCTGTTAGTGTACGTGTGTGAATGCATATATAGAATGACAAGGTCAAAGGTCGTCCAGGCAGTACAGGTCAGAGAGGAAGCCCTTTTACACAATATGATGGGGCTTGCACCGGGGTGAACCCGATTAGGTGCTGAATGCTGGGGACAGACAGCAACGTAAACAGAGATTAGAGCGGGGAGAGAGACCCCCAGCGAGTCAGCACCAAACCAAGAGCAAGGCCAGCGGCCACAGACACTGTGACGGGGACAGAGGCCTGGAATGTCACCATTTGGTTTGGTTTTTGCTGATAGGTACTGGTGTTTTAGCCTAAATTGGGTTTAATTTGACCCCTAAGACTTGGCTACAGTTAGTGTACTGTTCTTAGAGAAGCTGCTGTAACACTGTGCTTTCATTTACAGTTTTTGTAACACTTTTACACAGAAATGAAACAGAAACTATGACACAGAAACATTTCCTTTTTCATTATAAATTAAACGACCAATGACTAGAAAATGTTTGTGTGCTAGTTTTCAAAACGCCAACAACATATGAATGAAATGAAATCAACTTCCTGATAAGTAAGAAACAAAACCTACAACCATTGTAATCAGCAATTCCACAGTTTGGGATTATCTATCCATCTATCCATCCATCCATCCATCTAACTGTACACATCAAAAGATGGCGACATTTGTGGCCTAGAACACGTAAACGAAACCACAATGTAAAATATTTCACTGAAAAAAAAGAAACTAAATCAGCGATAATTAAATTACTACATGTGGCTGAACATATACATTTTCAAAAGTAGGTGCGGTTCACGCTTTCCCACCCAAATATGATGTGCAATATAATTTCTCACAGCAGCTTCGGGGGTTTTAAGTCTGTAAAACCTGTAATGAAACCTGCTTCACCTGAAGGATCTTCTCACCCAAAACCTTATTAGTAAGACTTTTACTGGAGAGTTTTAGCGCTCCGTGATGGCCCTTAACACAGATCTCTCCCCCCCCGAGGACATTAAGTTCATTTAGAAATGATTTGGCATGAAGCTTTGTGTACATTTATTGAGTAATGATATAGGTGTGTCATATAAGAGAAAGGCTTCAGGGCGGCTTTAGAGCATCAGACACATAAATGTGCCTTTTATGAGACGGTATCACACAGTATCTCCATGGCTAGTGTGTGTGTGTAATGATGTGTGTGAGGGAGGGGTCTCTTCAATCCTCTGTTTCATATTACCCTCAGACCTTTATGAGATCATGCTTCAGCCATACCGACGATACAATCGTGACTGACAGATTTTGTTGCACCGAAAGGAAAACAGCATTTAAGATCCGTGTTTTTAAATCAAACTATTATTCCAGTATATGAGCTACAGCTCGGCTTAACAGCAGCTGACATTCAATCACGCTCCCTTTAATGGAAGAGAATTTGCGAGGCAGTCTTGTCCTGGCAAACACACGCCGCTGCAGCTTGTCTTAGCCGCCATCTGCTTTGAATTGTGAACAGTTGAGACAGGGCTGTGGTCAGGGGAGGCTTGGGTCTCATCTGGATCTAATAGGTGATAAGAGGAAACTGAGCCATCCTGAAAAGCGCCTGAGGGCCTGATGCCAGAAATGGTCAGTGAGGGAGGGCAGGGGGGCGAACTGGGGGTCACTTTCATAACACTGACGTATGCATGGTACGTTACTGTATGAGACACTTAAACCGCAGGGAACTCCTCTAGAGTCTGCATTGCTAATATTGCTAATCAACTCTATTGTCAGCTTATATAACTTCTCTCTGCATGTGCACTATTGCCCTCTGCTCTTCTCATTAACAAAGAGCTTACTGTAGGAAAAACAATATCACTGCTAGAATAGACTGAATGCATCCCCAAATTAATTTGCTGTCTGGTGTATACAATACATTCACAGTTTAATAGCCGGCGAGAATAAACAATCTCCTCTTCCATTCAACAACAACTTATCTACAGCTCTGTGCCAACTCATTTTCCTTTTTAATGGCCATTGCTTTGGAAATGAACAAATAAGCATCAGGGAGCGGGGACAGTGGCCGTTGCACAGCCTCATCAGCAGGATATACTATTCATCAGTCGAAAAGTTCATCTCCATTAGTCAGCATTACCCTGCTGCCTCAGCTGAGTCCATAGAGTAATGGCCCATAGATACAGCCCATTCACAGTCATTACCAAAGGCAGCTCACCCAGAACCATGGTGCAATACCTCACTCTGCAGCTGGCAGCGTGCCACACAGACGGATCGGCTTCTATCCGAGCCTGTCACGCTACCTGTCCCGCCATCAAACGCATCATCTTTAGGACATTCATTCATACTTTGTGGACCGACATGGACTGTGAGTTATGTGATTATGTTGTAAATTTAGACCAGTGAAGATAAAAATGTGAATGCACTGCTGGACAAGTCATTTGGTTCAAGTCAAGTTATCTTCTTATCTTCTTACTTAGTTTTTATAAAGAAAAAATATGAGGTATTAGTGCCCGTCTAATGTTTTATGTGTCTAAGTGTATTAACACATGACCTTGTATAATATAAAATGCTTTTTGAATATTTAGGAATGCTTATAGCTATAATTATAAAGCAGTTAAGTGTGTTTATAATGCATTATAGACATGAGCCTCATAAAAGGAGGTGCTACCAAATATAATTACTGAACTGGTAACAGACATTTAAAGTTGAGTTAAATGATGCATAAATATTTATAGAAGCAGTTAAGTGAAAAAAAAAACGTAATTTTGAGATTGGGATGAAATGCATGTGTGGTTTGCAGAAACGTACCATTACAAAGCCAACATTTTATACAGGCCATTGGGTTGGCTGACTGGAGATATCAATTGTTATCAGGCTAACGTTAGCTAGCTCTGAAGTTGTGAGAGAAAAAACTGTATCTGGCTAATGCTAGCTAGTTACGAACTTCTGAGAAAACAAACTTTATCTTGCTATCGTGAGCTAGCAACATGTGTGAGAAAACACACTTTATCTGGCTAATGTGAGTTAGCTTCTGGTTTGTGAAAAAACAAATTGTAACTGGCTAAAAGTTAGCTAGCAATACAGTTGTGAAAAAACAAATTGTATAAGGCTAATGTTAGATAACTACAGAGATGTGAGAAAAAAACTGTATCTGGCTAATGTTAGCAAACATCTGCCTTAACATACAATTAGTGATTCAAATTAGTTTTCAGTTTGCCCTTATGCTTCACATGTGAAACTCTTGAACTTAATATTTGCTCTAAAAACTTAAAATGAACACAGAAAAGTGTCAAGAGTCGAGTCTCAAGTCTTAACTTTCCAAATGTCTCTAGTAATATATATCTGTCAAGTTCCTCCAAGCAGTGACTCCAGTTAAGTCCAGGTCACAATGGCTTGAGTCCATATCTCTGTACACTGCACATCCATCAACATGTATGGATGTGGATGGAGCAGGAGGTGACAGTGTTGTTTCACAGGCTCCACTCCATCAGCTTGTGACCGTCAGTAACAGGGTGCTCTGCTGCTGCCGGGACAGAGGAAGAAAACATTCCTGACAGGTCAAAGGGCAAACGCCTCGCTTCCTGCATGATGGGACTGCAGGACCATGAAGGGGAAGGGGAATCAGGGGCGTAAAAAAGGGAGGGATGCCGGTTAGATATTTGCCACAGCTGTGACCATGTCCCTGTCTTTCACTCTTCTCCACCCATCCTGCCCTCCCGACTCTGCTTTTTTTGGAACAATTAGCTGGGGTTTGCTGAAGGGTTTTGAGTATCCTCTTTCTGCCTTCTGATCTCCCAGCTGCATCAATCACTCATTTCTCCTCAGCCTGCTCTGCAGGACTGCAGGTCCCCCTCGTCACCTCCCGGGTCCTGCGAGTCCTCCTCCCTGGTTCTCACAGGGCCTCCCGGTGCCGTCCAATCCCTGGTGAGCTGCTGCGGATGGAGGTGATTTACTGGTGGCCCCTGTGTTTGTTTTCCCTTCCCCTGCTGTTGGTTCTGCTAAGCACCCTGCTTAGCTACTTAGCTGCCGAGGGGTGCCTTTGTGTGTGTGTGAATGTGTATATGTTTCACTGGTCTCCCACCCGTGAGCGAGCCCATGGGTATATGTGACTTATTTGCAATAAACTCAAGCATTGGCGTTTTTTAGTCAAAGTGGGAGGTATCCGTGTTTTATTGAAATAGCCTGTTCTAATAGAGGATCCATGGAGCGTGACAAATTTGATTTTGCTGACAAAGCTGGCTCACACACGGCCAACAGTAGACCTGAGGCTGCGCCTGTGTGTCAGCCATAAAGTGCTAGTGCTCTATTAGAAGTGCTAATGTAATCATTCGACACATGCCGCCCTTAAAAAAGTTTCCTGAGCAGGTGGCGAGGGCTCGGCCTCCATCAGGGGGAACATATACACTGACACACAGCCACACACACGTAACAGACACTGGCACTCTGTCCATTACACACAGAGATAAACAAAGCCACCGCTGTCATTACCCAGTGTTCATCTAATTGGCCCGGTAGCCGGAGGGGAGGGGCTGTGAGGTCACGCTGCTCTCTCCTGCCGCCCATTACTCGCTCAGTTAAGCCCGGCGCCGCGTGGCGTGGCCTGGGAAGACCGTGGATACACTTGTCACTGAGACAGCCTAATTAGAAGCAGCCGCCCAGCGCCTGACCCCCTCTGACACCACCTGAGAGGCAGACCCACCTGTTCCCTGTGGACGCTTCATTGAGAATTAACAGTCCTTCCAAGGAGCTTCTGTCTCTCTCTCTTTATCTTACTGATATTCAGTCTGACTGAAAGCTGATGAATGGATTCGTACTGATGCAGTGGTATCACTTTTTAATGAATGATACTTTTTAAAGTTATATCTAATGGATTTTTTAATGCTCAAATGATTTTAATGTTTTATTGATGGGTAATGGGTCATTAATAAGTAGAGCGTTGGGCATGATGGATTGAATCGTAACTTTTTTTGTCTCTATAAGTAACCAGGAAGTGATGATTTGCTGCTTTTTTTCTCTGTGTTATATAGTTTAAACTCATTATTTTTTTAGGTTGAACTTTTGGTCAGACAAAACAAGACATTTGAAGATGTCCCCTTTGGCTCTAAGGAATCGTCATGAGCAATTTTTTTTTTTACTGTTTCTTGACATTTCACAGACTAAACGACTGATCGATAAATCGAGAGAATAAAAGGCGAACGGATCAATAATGGAAAAAGCTTTCATCGGTTTTCTCACTTTAATAGTCATCCAACCCATTAGTTAAAATGTTAGCCAATCAGTGATAGTGGATTCTTCCACTGCACCTACTCATCTAATTAATCTTCAAAAAGAAATGCAAATAATGCAAATATAAAGTTTACTGCGGTAATAATATACTTGATATACGTTGAAATAGAGGGTCCGGTCTATTTTAATTTAACTTGAACTTAAAAAATAACAATGTTTTCTGTGCCATCTAAGGAGGATCATGTAGTACAATGAAAAGCTAAAGAACAGCTTCTAATCAATGTGATGGTGAGATATTGTTATGTCAGCTGATTAAAGTGATGAATGGATTACTGAACGGGGCGCAGGCATAAGGGGCCAAAGTGTCATGCCCCCCCCCCTCCTTTACGACTTTACAAACCGATTTGAATGGAGATACAAAAACAACTGCAAAGATGCACAAAATGGCTACAAAGAGATACAAAATGACCAAAAAAGTCACAAAACAACTATAAAGAGAAACAAAATGACCACAAAATCTGTGTTTCTTGCTCCTAGGAGTGGTGGATTGGCCTTTTGCATGTCGAAATACAAAGGACAACCTTCTAATAAGTTGCCAATGATTGAAGTTGAAAAAAAGAAGAAGCAAGATGATCATTCATGGTGACTTAGAACCAGCTTGTAATGTATATCTGCAATACTTCAGAAATGTACTTCACTTATAGCACCTAATGGCCACTTACAGTAACTTATGACATTATAATGAATTATAACATTGATTACAGTGTATTTTGAAAAGATTATAATGTAGAACAATGAAAATTATAATATGGTATGATCCATGCAATAAAATGATTATGTTATTATACTTGACTTTAAGAGATATTTATAAAATACTTTACGATGTGTTTTGCTAATTGCTTTAAAAGCATTGTGATTGAGTACTTTTAAGTATAATTATGGAGTGTATTATTGGATTATAATGCATTCAAAGTATGTTTATAACACATTATAGACATGGGTGTCTATAAAGCATCATAACTGATCAATGACCCAATAATAATCTTGTGAATTTATACTGTGCCTGATTTGAACTAGGTGATACAGACTAAACTTTGGTGTGTAACTTTGATGCTGTCATGTGGAGTTGAGAGCTGGAGTGCCGTGATTGCTTCACAAATACTATCCCACCCTGAGCATGTAGCTCTTCTGTCAGACACAACAGCGAGGCAGCAGACTCTGCTCTATTTTGCATCAGAGCATTGTTTTTTTAAAAGCCTAAACCGCTACTAGCTTTTGATTCCCTGACGGCAGACACTACATTATATGGGGCACGGACGGTCAAACTAGCTCCTGCCGTCGAGCCGCACTCCGAGGACTGCCAATTACTGATGCATGAGTCATTTCTAAAGGAGCACTTTGAAATAATGCCAAACATGAAAAACTTTCCCCTGCTCGGTGGAGCGCACTCGATACAGAGGCACTGATGCATGTGGGGGTAAACTCGTCTCTGTTTTCGGGTTGGTTGGAGGAGACACAGGAAGTAGGGGCTGGCTCTGGCACCGAGTCAGCTTTGTGTAAACGCTGCAACATGCGCTTACATGCCAACAGTCAAACATACATTCCAGTGTTAAAGGAATGCAAACATGAAAACACACTTATTATGCTGATGCATGGGAAGCATCCATGTGTGAACTTAATGTACATAAACACGCGCTCCCTAAAGACCTGCATATATCAGCTCTAATTGTTTTCCGCTCTCTCCGTCTCCTTCATTCATCACAGTTTTACAAACACAGGAGGAAAAAAAACATCTCACTCTGCGACTTCATGGGGACATTCAAGGTCTCACCTCCTCCGCAATCCTTTGCTTTGCATCATCACTCGCCTCCTCTAACGAGAGGAAGCACAGGAGGCAGAATAAGAGCCAGACGCAAAGAAATATGTCAGTTAGTGTGCGTTCACATGAACAGAGTACCTCTGAGTTACACACGGAGGTTAAAAGGTCAGCTGCGCAACGCGGGGAAAAAAATGAGGTAAACATGGAAAAAATATGGTGGCGCTGAAGGCTCAACACACTGCAAGTAAAGTAAACACATGTTAATAGATAAAACATGTGAACGATGAAAAACATCTTCACCAATTTGACAAAACGTGCAGGATTTGAGAATAAGTGCTTCAATAAGCACAATTAACGGTTTCCAGGGGACGATGAAAAGTGATGCACATGGCTGGGACACTTGGGGCTTGTTGCTGCTGTTTGTGGACACTGAAATTATTGAATTGGAACATGACTTAAAATGTAAGTTTTGTGGTTATTTTGGTCTTTTTTTAGGTTATTGGTTAACTTACTTTACCATTATTGCAGCTGGATTCAGATATTATTAAAGTTACCTGCTGTTACAGAGTGTTTATTACAATATCTGGATCATGCAATCACAATGACAATTAGCCGACTTCCTTTCAAAATGATGGTAATAACAAGCATATACCAGCCTTGTGCATCACTTTTGGTTGTGTTATTATCTTCTTGCAATGCTTTTTGTAAAAGCTGCTAGTTTTTGTGCATGTGACGATGTTTTCTAAATGCTGATGTGTTAGCAAGTTGAGGAAGATGTTTTCTAAATTTTGCACGTTATCAAGTTGGTGAAGCTGTTTTGTAAATGTTGCACACATTTTGTCTATGTCTGTGTCTCTTTGCATGTCTTTGAGCTCTAAGGACTCCTGTACTTTTCCGATTGAAAAATCCATATTTCATCTGTGTTTACATATTTTTCTTATCCACGCCTCCAGAGGGACAGCATGTCTAGTCTAACGCTGGCCACAGGTCATGTAATGTCATGAAAAATTCACATAGGTGACTGCGGGGCAGCGCGCAGGTGTTATCAATTTGGAAGCAAATGGTTTCTGACTGTGTTCAACTGTGCCTGACTGTCCTCTGTGCTCTGTTGGGCTCGACTGCGCGAGTTACTTGCTGTGGCTGTTTTGTTTATTTGCCTGATAGTAGTGAAGTGACAGATGGAATGAATTAACATGGACACATGGTGACAATAAACACTGATTAATATCAAGTTGAAAGGAGTGAATTGATGATTATTGTGGAGCCTATTAGCAGCCAGCAGCGGCTAGTAAAGGACTTCATCCATGTTTACCTCATTCTGTTTCCCGGTGGCACAGCTAGCTGACCTCTTTTAACCTCTCCTACAAAAATACTCTGTTCCTGTGTAAAACACAAAGTAACTGACATGTTTCTTTGTATCTGCCTTGCTTGTGTGTTTCCTTACTCTTCAGTTCATTGAGCTCTCAGGGCCACCGTAGAAGAGCCAAAGAGGACGACAACTTAATTGCACTGTCATCCTGCGCTCCACTGCTTTTCAACCCTGTGCTGCTGCTTTATATTGAGGTTGGGACGCTCCGTCTGCCCCCTTTCGCTTTCTCCCTTTCCTTTTTTGCGTCTGTCTGCTCCACAGATGCTGCTCTGCTTGATGTGATGTGACATTTATTAAAGTCCAGCCTTCAGGACTGGTTGATGGAAGGAAAGATGGTAAGAGGAAGTGGGGGAGGAAGAAGGAAGGTGGCCAAACAGCCAATCTTCTTCTGGTGATCCAAAAGGGGGAGGAAGGGGAACGGGAGCATCTCTGGTGTCACAAAAGAATGTGGCGCCATTGACAAAGAGAAATACCAGTGATGGCTTTAACGATAATAAGACTGAAATAATGTGGAGGAAGAGGCAAAAATGACCTCTAAATCTTAAACATAAAAAGCTGAGGGCTGAAGCTGGAGGTGTGTTTAAGCCTCCTTGCGTTATTGATGAGCCTGTCAAGGCCACTCTTCATCAGGTTGTGGGAAGCAGGAGGGGGGAGGGATCGAGGGGAGAAAAGGATGGAGACGGGAAGAGGGAGGGATGAGGTGAGAGGACGGGTTCGACTCGAGGTCTGCTGAGCCTTAAAGCAGTTTCACCAACAGCGGTGAATAATGAACAGGGACAGGGAAGAAGAGGGAAAGGGACAGAGGAGTGGAAGCCAGACAGAGAGCCAGACGAAAAGATGGAGGGAGAGAAGGAGCGAGATTAAAATGAGAAAATAATAATCGTGTTGAGGGATTTGAAAATGACTGAGATAAAATCTGATGTGGCAGCTACTGGTCCTGGTCTCTAATGTGGCTCGGCTGATTTCATGCCCGCGGCATCTCAACCATGTAATATGTTATGGATTTCTTTCTATACATGTCATTGCTTTTTATGTGCAAACTCGTTTATGAGCATCTCCACAACCTCAATGACTTGGGCTCCATCCCTCTGATTTTCTGCTGTCTGGGGTTTACATTCAAGCCAACATGGAGTGTGTGACTCCACTGACGCTCACCACAGAAAACTGAGTCATCCTTTCAGCCAGTTGGCTCGTCCTGGATGACCGAGAGGAACGGCAATCTGCCTGTCGGATTCAAACATGACCGTGATTATTTCTCCTCGGCGCAATCCAATTCTGTGGCGTGCAACTGGGAAATATGTGACCTATTTTTTTTTGTTTTGTTATACCCCCCCACATACATCTCCCCCTCTCTCCCTCTTCTTTAGCTTGATATTTAGGTCACGAGGGGACAGCGTTTTCCAGGCAGAGGCCGAGAGCTTACTGTCCACTTGCTCCCCAGCCCCCGATATGTAATTGAAAACATACAAATGGATTAGCTGGAGAGAGTTCAATGCCAGTTGGTTTGTTGAGTTTGGAGTGGCCGGTGGATTCGGACCCTCTAATACCGCAGAGGGGGGCGGGAGAGAGGAGGGGAGGGGATGATGGACAGATACAGGGATTTAGGTTCTTGTGAGACCAGTATTAAAATCAAAATGCCCTCAGAGGAAAACAAGCAAACAGAGAGAGGCAGATAGGAGAAAAGACACACACACTCTCTCACACACACACACACACACACACACACAGAAACACACATACCTGCCTGCTAACATATAATCTATACTGACTAGTGTTCGTCATGCTAGCTCACACACACGCAAAACCCACCATGTCCTTAACCTTGAAGGGGATACTTGTGGTTTATTACAAGCTGGCTCTTATTTTTGTAGTTGAGGCCATATTGCTCAGGATATAACAACACTTGCCAAGATAACTGCTGAGATGGAGGAACACAGCAAAGACGGATGGGGTAAGAAACACAAGCTGTCAGGCAATCGGACAGGTCTGAAACAAGCTCCAAAGTTAGCTTAACATATGTGGGGGGGGAGAGAGAGGCGTACAGTAAACTGACAACCGACCATATTTGCTGTACTGCAGATGTAGCTTTGTTGTGCTGGATGGTGGATAACACCAATAAGCCCTCCAAACCATCCTAACACAGGTAGTGTGATCTTACATTCTTATGAGGACACACAGGAGCATTTCCTAAGGTACTTGGTAAGGTTTGGGAAAGCGTTTGGGTTAAAATCAACAAGATTTACAAACTTAACAATATAATAAGTCGTTTGTCAATACCACCAATAACGGCCCATATAAAGGTTTGTTAAAACTACCAATACCTATACGAGCTATTAACGATTCGCACTGAGGAGCGCACACGTCAAACAAAAGTTAACGATGTTATTTGAAGTAACGTCAGTTAACTTCTGTGCATTGCGTTTCTATGTTACTAGCATTAAATAACTTATCTTACTTTTTAAACTATCTTTTATAACACCAAACCAGGAAAATGGTCTAACCTTAGAGAAGTAGTTTTGCGTTAAAAACCTAACAAAACTGTGTTATTTTAAATAAACATAACCTCTTAATTTCCATTTAATTGACCTGAAAACAACCTACTGCACCTATTTTTAGTTATTCTGCTCTTATGGACTTGTTGTTGCTGTGTTTCCAGATCTTTGGCGAGTTCGTTCTCATAATGGACGGCCAACACAAGATGTCATAGCTGCAGCAAACGGTAATCATTTATCCTTAAAGGCAGGTGGATAAACAGTTATCTTCCTCCCTTTGGAGCATCTCTCTCTTCCTGATGTTTCTACAGTCTGTCTGGTCCTCGCTCACACAGTGGACACACTCACAAGGTCAGCCTCTGCTAATGTGTTGCTCAGTGCGCCACAGTTGGCTTGGAGATGGTTGTAAAAGCACTGACAACATGACCTTCTCCTTGACTGATGATGGTCAAGAGGGTCAT
>CAFUXE010000068.1:277158-334196 GCA_903364295.1 Serranus cabrilla | reverse complement strand
ACGTTTATATGTAGTAGGTACGTCGTCTTGTAACCACTTCACGTCTGGCATTTGTGTACTTATTTACATTTTAAATGGTCTTTCATAACACCTTACCTGGAAGTTTTTTGCCCTAAACCTAGATCAGTGGTATAAAGTTTAGTGTAGCATTAATTTAAGAGAAATGCAGATTTCTTTTTTTTTTTACAAGCATGGACCGTATTTACGAAACGCTCATACCGGTCGTTATGAGTTGTATTGACAAACGATCTATTCTGTCTTTCAGGTTGGAGATCTTGTTGTAAAAAAGTGCACATGCTCCAGTCACAGCACAACATGAACACATGTCTCATGTTTGATGTCATCATGACCACAACAAACCGACTGCTTCTTGCCTCCGAGTGACACTGACGATGATCTCGGAGCCAAGCGGCGCTGCGGTGCGATGGGACGTGTCCAGAAGACTCGTTCTCCAACTGTTCCCGTGTCCCAGCTGTCACAGACACACACAGCCGCGACAGAGTGATGGGCGCGCTCAGCGGGACGCCACGCTTCACGGGCCAGCGGGAGGAGAAGCAGAGCAGGCCACTTCAAGCTGCGCAGGTTGAGGTATGGAGGTGTTTGTCTGAGTGGGAGCCTGCTGGCAAAACTAATGCACCTGAACAAACCCAATGAGTGCACCGCGCTGCTTTAAAAGGGACGCCACTCATACCTGGAGTCTGGTAATTGGACCCAACTTCCATTCTGTTGCACTTCATTATTCAGTGTGACACTGTCATCACAGCCAATCAGTGGAGTTGGAGTTTTAATTTCTATAAACTTTAAACTGTGTTTCGCTCCCTAAGTAATTACAAATACCTCAAATTTGTTTTTGAAGCAATCAACCAAAAACTTCACCCCCAAAATGATTATTTTTTAACTTAGTCATCCTGTGTTACCTTGAATTCTTGCAGAAAACTTTTCTTACAATCTTCAATGGTGAACAGAGAATCCTTGATTATTTAAATAAAGGGAGGCTGCAAAATAAAACTACTACGTGGCAATGTTCAATGTTTTTGTCTTTTTTGTGTTAATTTTGTTTCTTTGTGGTGCTTAGTCTTATTGGTTGTTTTTTGCCCATTTTGTGTATTTTTGTATCTTTTTTGGTTGTGTCATTTTTGTGTCTATTTGTAGTCATTTAAAATGTCTTGATAGTCGGTATGTGTGACATGTTGAAGCCAGGGGGGGCCTGAAAATTTGGGCTCCTGGGCCCCATTCAGAAATCCATCCATGAGTATCTAAGTGTCTCATCTATCCAGTTGTATTCCTAGTAGTTCCCAAACACGTGCATTTTCACACACCTCACTGTTTAAAACACTTCTGCATAAACGGTCTCACCTTTGCACAGACGTGTTACTTCTCGCTGTGTGAATTTGCAAATCTTTGTTTTGATATAGTTTTGCTGTGATTTTCTGTATTTGGATGTTGGAAGATGGAACCAACTGTTCATATATATTCTGTATGCTATTTTACATGTGATATACTGAAATTTTGTATTTGTACTGTAGTGTCATATAATAAATGCAGTACTTGAGTAAATGTACAAAAGTTAGATTCCACCACTGAGTAATGGAGCCTTGTTTACTTCTGCCTGCAACCTAAAACAAGCTGCACAGCTGTGTTTCTGCAAGCTTTTTTCTCGCATGATAAGATGAATAAATAGCGCCCATAACGCTCTGATTGGTGGGACAGTTGTCAAAAAGCACAACACTAGACCTTTTGGTGATTCAGAGGTCTTAAATTTTCTTTCCCTAACTTTGTGTCTTTGTTCCTCACCATCTCAGTGTTAAACTGTCAGTCGTTTATTTTGGGATATTTCACTTTCCCAAATCAGCGGGCAGATGTTTGTCCTGTCCCTGATGTCCGTTATCATCATATGATGTTTGCTGCTTTTTACGGTCCTAATCCTTACATCCTGTGTGACAATGTGGAGCTTGTGATGTTGTTTGCCCTGAGCCAAGCATCTGCTGGGCCCCACAGGACAAACTCTATGATGCCTGATTAACAGAGAGTCTTTAAGACTAAGAGGAATTGAGCGGCTCCGGTCTAACTTTGTCCCTGTGGGCCATTAACAAAGACTGTCTGTTTGAATCTATCGATGTCTGTCTGTCGCTTTCTCTTAGTGTACCTCTTTCTTCTTTATCTGATCCACTTTTGCCTACTATACCAGGAGTTCTGCAGCCATCAATCTCTGCCTGTCTCTGTTTCCGTCTTTGTCTTTCCCTCTCTCATTCTCTTCCTCTCTTTGTCTCTGGGCTGCTGTCCCTGACAGGCCTGCTGCCTTCAGATACCATATCTTCTCTTAATCTACTCCTGAATTACAGCAGAGCCAGCGTCCCAGAGGAGCGCTTTAGATTGCTTGCAGAGGAGAATGGGATAAAGAGAGAGAAATTGAGAGAATGAGGTTTCGGATAGAGGGAGGAGATGCCATTTGCAACAAAAGATGTCTTAATGAGATGATTTATGTCGTGCAGACGAACAAAAAAAGAACTTCATTGATCATCAAGTCAGCGGAGGAAAATGCGCCAAATTATGAAACGGCCCACGAGAGATTTACGAGGAGAAAAGAAAAGCGAGAGATTGATAAACGCAACGACGTATCGTATTTCAACTTCCCTTTCATGTGCAGCCTCTTGAAAAAGAGACACCATCATGAAACCGATTGCTGCATGACACGAAACATACGAGCGAAACACACTTCATTTCCCATCCTCGCGCCTTCTCGTCGGGTGTGATGACGCAGGAGATAATTGCATTGTTTCTAGACATGAAGTCTGTTCGCTCCATCATAATCAGACACCCGGCGCCATCTCTCACTCTCCTGACATTCAGGAAAATGATGTTGCTAGGAGCAACCGCAGTAGGACGGTAGTGATGCTCTGACGTGTCTCTGGCACCTCGACTTGTTATCCCAGAATGAAGCATGTCTATATTTGTAACACTCACTCTGGCAGGAGGACTCTTCAGTCAGAGAGTGATGATAAAATCAACAACCACTCAGCAGAATCTTCATAGTAAAAAAAAAATAAAAAATAAAAAAATCAGTGGGTTGATAGAATCCAAAAACAGCTTATTTACACTCATCTCTGCGAAGCAAAGTCCAATAGTGGCGATCGAAAAAGCTTTGACAGCTGAGTTTTCTGCAGTGCCAGTAGAAGCCGTGCAGTGTGATGCCCAGAGTGGAGCAGCATGTCACTACCATTTCCCTGCAGCCCCGGGGTCAGGTGTCAAATGTCTCTTCACTACGTGTGAGTCACAGTGTGTTAAACAGAGGCGCGGCTTGTCATAGCAGGGCGCCCACGCAAACAACTGTGGCTATAGATGGCACATCAATGAGCCTCACGTCTCCGGATAGCCAGTTATTCTGCGCTACGTGACAACTACAATAAGTTAGACACAAGGGAAGTGGCAACAGTGATAAGCGTCAATCAAAAACGTCACAGAGTGGCAGGAGAAGTGGCTGGTAGGCTCCTCGGAGACATAAAAAAGTGGCACTTCTGCTTCTCAGGCTAATATCTTTCTGTTATTGACAGGAGCGGCTCTCTGCTATTTTAAATGGTGACGCCAGACTGAGGCCACATATATATACACATAGGTTTAGAGTGTGTATGGGCTTAGAACATACATACCGATATCCTCAAGTTTAAAAAAAAAAGCTCTTACAACAATGAAATACTACTTTTGGGACCAATATCATCACATATAATTAAGAATTTGGCTCACTGAATCCACAAGATTTCCAGCTTTCATACTCAATTGAGGGAATTCCAAGGCGGTCTAGGGGCCACAGTGTACAGAAATATTCAAATAAAATAACATTTGTGCAGCATGAGAAAAACTGCTGCTGCAAACTGCATTGGATTAGCATGAAGGGGAGTTTGTCTAAATTTTAACTTGTGTTTTTTTTTTTCACCACCTTCCCAACAAGATATCATACCATGGTTTGGGATGAAGCCAGAGTTAATTACTGCATTAAAACTGAACCATCAACAGTGTCTCCCCATCTTTGCCTCCTTGTAGAACCACCATTGGTTACAGCGACACTAACTGAACTGATCCAAGTTGTTACAGTTGTCCCCCTGTTCTCCAATCTGCTTCACCTCTGGCTTGAAGTTGTGTCTTCCAGGGCCCGCAGTGGCCAGCTATGCCATATGGCTCTCAGCTCTGAGCCAGGGAGTCAAGGAACACCAAATTAATTCTACGCACTGAAGGATTAAATCGCCCGGCCTCTATCACACTAAAGCTGGTGAAAAATGTTGCTTTCTTACAGTTTCCCAGGCACGGATGGCCGTCCCTCCTCTACAGACACATGGACACATAGAAATGCTGCAATAGCATTATATCTTTTGAGCTTGGACACTTGTTTGGCTCCTCTTTGGCATAAAATACAATTAGATCCAAACTGCAAAAAGTTAATAAGGTTACAGTTTCTGTCCTGTCAGGCTGATCGATGCCTTCGATGTTTTTGATGTCGTTGAAAGAAAGTATCCCCAAGCATCAACATGCAAAACAAATGGGGCCGGCACGTCTGAAAGCATTTGGTTACACGTCCTGGAGGAGACACAACAAAAACCTGTTAGTGCACCCCGGAGGTTACGAGACTCTCTTCATCAGAACACCTTTATCCTCAGGCAGTGTACACACTGTGAGTGAAACCAAGGGTATCTATAAACAAAAAAGGAGTGCGGACAGGAGGAACTAATAAGCAGTCTGACTGTAGACTCTTCAATCATTTTTAGAGGCCTTGGAGGTAATATTATAATGACTTACGCAGTCGTGACGCAGGCAGCACCTGTCTGTGTCTGTGTCAGTCCATTTAAACAACATGTTTACTACGTTTGTGTAATATTTACAGTAGTAGTGATGTACACGAACAAACATCTGATGGTGTAACTTTGTGTAAATGTTTAAAGATATGTAATCTGTATATAGTAGCAAAGGGAAGATCAGGTGAGCGTCTACTCCCATCAGTTCACTACACAGCATCTATATAGGACAATTCTGCAACACTTGTTAAAAGCAAAAGACTGTGTAAAAGAAGTTGACGTAATGACACCAATGTTACCTTAGTGGACTACGCTTTTAAAGCCTTAAGTTTAGACATTTTAGGTGTCGTCATCTTGTTTTTTTTTGGAGCCAGATGTCACTAAGTTTGGACAAGAGAGCAGAGCTGGGCCAGTTACCTTCCAGGAGATACTAGTTACCGTTAGCATAACAAACGCATTTATCAGCTGGTGATAGCACTAGCTTGCTGGCTTGGCTAGCAAGGTGCATCCCTAATTCAAATTAACTGTGATATTATATTGGAAGCAAATTATCACAAACAAAAACCAGGCTTCAAACAAAATGATCAAGAAACAATAAATAACTCCTTATAATATTTTAAGGCAACCACGATGTTCCAATTTAACTTTCATAAACTTTTCAAAAACACTCATATTGTGTTGTTTATTTCTACCATTTAATATGACCCATAAGAGCATTTTCATAGTAACCAACCTTGTTGGGAGCAGGACATAAACACATCCAGATAACTAAACATAACAAAACATTATTTGTTAATGCCAGTCCCTCGGGTAAAAATCCTGTGTCTGTTTGAGCCCCCCACCTCCCCTCCTTCTCTACCTCCCTCCCTCTGTGGACCTTGTCGTTCTTTATACTCAGTATCCTGGCTTCCGTCTTTGCTTTTACACTCGGAAATATCAGTTACGACATCTACAGCTACTTCGACCCGTCAGAGTATCCCATTTCTGTCCCGGCTCGATTGTCCCCCTTACGTAAAAGAACACAACATTTTTGCAATCCAATCAGGCCCAAACAGGTTTAAATTGTGTAATCTGATCTTCTCTACCTTGCAGCTCTTTTGGGCTTTGAAACACAACATGGCTCAGGCGAGTTCCTCATTTCCCACTTAGACAATGATTTGCAGCTTGTGCCCTACATCGGAGCCAGATCACAGAGGGAGCCGTGCATAAGGTGCAGATGGTATTTCTTCTCCTCTGGCAGGCAGAACAGGCCAGAAATTAAATAACAAATTCACAAAGTGTTGGCCTGGAGCACGCCCACCGGCCAATCAGCGTAATCCAACCCAGTGGACAGCTATAACCAAGTGTTATTTGTTTTTCATTGCATCGTGTAATTACTCCCCTCCTCCCAAAAGAGAGCTTGGGCCAATGCAGCTGTGGCTGGGAGAAGAAGAATCAGATAGATAGATAGACTCATGGGTGTGACAGTTTAGGGGGACAGTTGGTCTGGGGCCAGTGTTTAGAGATCAGGGACTGGGGGAGTTTGGAGTGGAGTATGGAGAGGGCTGAAGGTGGGGTTGATATGCTGCGAGGGAGTCTTCCTGTGCACATTGGAGAGGACTCATTACTCACAGTCGATGAAGCGATCCAAGTCACCTTCTGCACTCTCCGTGGACCGCTCCACCCGCTCACCCCAGCTGCGCACATCAGCCCAGAGCCCGAGCCAGCAGAGGGCCGGGGTGTGGTGAGCCCGCTGAGGCTACAGTAATACTAACAGTATGAGACAGTTTGGCTCGAGTCTCCCTGACACATTATTATTCTTTTGTTAAAACCGCCTCGAGGAAAATCATGTTAAATAAACATACTTTGTCTGATGTGGGTGGATGTGCGGGGTCGCACTGATCAACTGGTTGGTAAAGAGAAATCGTGCGCCATCACACACACTCTCTCTCCAGCGCCGCAAAACAAACTAAAGGTCATCGCAGCTAATCAGTTGCACCATTCCAGCCACCTCGGTTCAGTAATGAGATCATGGAGATTCCCGGTGAAGAATGCCATGCGCAGTCAAGGCTGCTGCGAGACGGGCTGAATGTGCTCTGTGGGCGAAGAAACACAGGTTGAACTAGAAACATGTGGACAGCTGGCTAATGTAACAACAGCTGATGTGACTGCGAGCCTTGTCTTCACCCAGCTTGAGGATTTCACTCCAGCTGGGGGGGGGGGGGGNNNGGGAGTCCAGATACCAGAGATAAGTCCAGGGTCGCTCCCTTTGCCACATAAAACACAATGAGGACAGCTCCTTTCATTGGAAGACAGAGAGCAGGACAGGAGATAAGAGCCCTCTTTTCATCATCTATTTCTGCGATGGGGGATGATGGAGAGACAAAGGATGAGGAGGAGGTGATGGAGAAGTCAAATAGTGATATGTATCTCAGGTTTTTCTCCGATCGTGTCGGTCACGGATGAGTACATACCAGGTGGCGAGCAGTGCAAGTGAAAATAGGGGAGAACACATATTAAGGGGGGGTTGTAATCCAAAACACATGCAAGCGAAGGGATGCGGTCAGAGGGGAACTTTGTCTTTACGAGCACATCATTCCATCATTTTTTGGTGCGAGTGTGAAAAAATGCAGCTTTTTCCAACATCCCATATTCGATCCTGTGGCCTCGAGTGGCTCAGACCCTAAAACCGTGTTTTTTTTCTCCGTTGCATGTAAACACTTCCATATGTGTGTGAAGCATGTTAAGGAGTGGACCCCATAAGCAACCACAATTCTCCAAAGCGCAGACGTTCAACAAAACATCTGTGATGATTCATAATCCAAGTTTTCATTATGCATGCAGAGCCGTACACATGGGGACGGATAGTTTGTAAGTGAGGAGATAGAGAAAGAGAGGGGTGCAGTAAAGGGGGGGAAGTGCTGGAATGAAAACTGTCTTGTCGACAAAAGTGAAATATCTGAGGCTTGGCCGGGGACCAGAGTTTGGGGTGGGGACTTTTATTGTGATACTTTGCGTTTGAGCTCTTTACTCTGGAGTGTAGAGCGGTCAGGGATGTGAGGCCCGGGCGATTAAAGGGCTACAAGGGCTTCACAAAAGAATACTTTGATTCTTTAGACTGGGAGTGTTGTGGTATAAGATGTGGAATGTGACATGATAGTGGGCAGTGCTGCTTTGATGTTTTGTCAAGTGGACTGAATGGATGTGAAGCTGAGGAAGAAGGATCCAGTGTAATCTGAAGGCTGTTCATTAGCAGGTGTAGGTGGTGGCCTTAAGTGACAGGTCAGGAAATGGGAATTGAGAAACTCTGATAACAGCTCATTAAGACTTTGTTCACAACAAGCAAGCAGAATCTGTATAAAAAAAACATCCTTTTGTGTTTGTTTTGACCTTTGGTCCACACTTAGCCAGCTTTTTTCTCCACCAAAATAAAGGGTTTTTGAAAAGGGTCTCCTTTAACCTGCTTCATGAACACTTATTTCAAGCAAATGACAATACAGCGGCTCACCATAGAACAGAATTACTGCCCTTCAACCAAGCTGCAGTTTACATACATGCCTGTAGCATGACAACAGACAATGCTTCAAATATGGATGTTACTGCAAAGAAGCTACACATTCTTAAAATGTAGATGCTTTCCACACATCAGATATTTACAATCGCCACAGTTTAAAGGTGGGCATGCAAGATTAGAGTCACCAATTCAGCATCTGAGCAATGTTGCCCCTTCTGTAATGGTTAGAAAAGTGTTTTTACAGAATGATATGACATCACAGTGAAGTTGACCTTAGACCTTTTTGATTTAAATTGGCCTCATTTCATCATATTAAACACTTCTGGGTATCACCCTTTGGGCTCTGAGCATGTAGGGTGTGAAGGCTGGGAAATTGTAAAAAAAAAGAAAAAAAAAAGCATCCAAGACGAAGCTACAAAAATGGCAGACACAGCACCAAAAAAAGGTGAAATGCCAAGCTGGCAAATCTCGTTCCAAAACAAGCCTGAATCTTGTGTTGGCTTTCACTCACTGGTGAGCACTGAAGGAGAAGGCTCTGTTCTGGCAACTATTGGGGGGGGCGCACTTCTGGTGTCAATGAGCCGGGGGAAGAATGTTGTGTTTACAAATTGCAATGGACAAATCCCTCTCATTTGGCTGTCTTTAAGTGTTTCTCTGAATTAGGCATCTTAGTGTATGTTTGCACATATGTTTTTTCTTGGCATGTTCCAGAACCCGTGTTAAGCCTTGTGGCTCTAAACACTTCAGGGTCGTCCAATGATGGATCGAGACTGTTGTAAATAATAACCTCAAACTCAAATTCACTTTCACTTCATCTTCAAGGAAATAAACTGTGCTTTTAGAAAGCTCTGGATTGACTACAAAGTTCTCATTTGGTTTGCGGCCATATTTGTTCGCTATTAAAACCAGACAATAGTCATTTGAGCAAATGAGGGTGAGTCTGAGTGAAAGTGGTGGTGTGTGAGGCCGAGATACCAGTCAAGCAAAAACCAGATCTCTAAACATATCTCCATTTAGAACTTACTGCCTTTTTAATGGAACACAAAATCAAAAAGTGGGAGTTTTGACATTGATGTGGTCGCTGTTTTATGGGAGTCAGCAGTTATTGGAGGAACTGCAATTTAAAGCACTTCTCAACTGGCTTCAGTATTGAGCCTTGTGTTTGATTGGTGTGAATACGATTACACTTCACTTCTTAATCACTTATTAAACTCACAAATGAAAGACTCATGAATCCACAAGGCCAAATGAAAGTGTCTGCACTTGAAAGAAAAAGGTGAGAAGTTCTGAGTGACTGATGGCTTGTTGGTGCTTTGTTTTTGTGTGTGAACATGTGTTTGTGTGAGTGCCTGTGTGGGAGGACCGATAATGTGTCTGTCATGTGTGTGTATGATGGTTTAGGTATGTGAGGTCTTTGTAGGGAGGAGAGTTCACACGCCCCTGGCTCCCATCACTCTTCGTTTTTCTCCCCAACTTTATCAGCCTCCAGGAAATCTCAACACTTAGGGGGGAACTTGGAGAAATACCAGTGTTGGTGGGGAAATTCTACACAAATGTGTACATCTGGAGCGTTCCATTCCCAATCGCCTAACCCCAATGCAGGAAGTAAGCAACAATGTCTGATTGCATATTTCATCTGGGATGTATGTGGTTTCACTTGGACCAATGATTACCAACCATGTGTTCTGGTACCCCAGGAGTACTTCTGCAGCCAGAAGGTTCGTGGAAAGATTGGTGGAGTAGCAAAACTAATCTTTAAAAACAGAAATAATGATTTAGCAAGAGATTAAAGAAGCTGTAACAGATACAAGTGCTAAAATGGTTAACTTAAATGGATAAATGTTAGAAAGAGTTGGTTAAAGTAGTGGATAAATGGTTGAAATAGCAAAAAATAGTAGTTAAATTGTTAGAATGGTAAGTTAATGGATACATGGTTCAAAAGGTTAGCAAAAGTAACGTATAAATGGCTTGAATAGTTAGTTAAAGTAGTGGATAAATGGTTTAAATAGCAAAAAAAACGACAAATGGTAAAATTCCTAATGGATAAATGGTTTAAACAGTGAAAACAAATTCATGCATGGTTAAAATATTAAGTAAAAGGAAAGGAAATAGTTAGCTAGAGTCGGCTAATAGCTAAATGGTCAAAGTCAATAGCTAAAGTAATGAATAAATAGTTAAATCATGATGGATAAATGGATAAAAAATGTTACGGTAAAGAATAAATAGCTGAATAGTTAGCCTAAAGTAATGATGAATGAATGTATAATAAAATATATTGTAAAAGTGTTCACTATATTATTCATATTAGCTAAATAAAATTATGAATTCAAATGGACATATTTAGGTTGGGAACCACTGGTCTAGAGAACCGCTAGTTTCAATATAAACATACAAACAATACATGCATACTAGAATGGGCTTATAAAATACATCCACTTTCTGCCAGTCCACCTTTTTGTTTCTCGGTGGAACATTTCCAAGAAGCGAAATCCAATCAGACATGCAGGAGGGCTGCAAGGGGGTGGAGAAACAGAGTGACAGGAAAATGCAAAAAGAAAGGTCGCATTTCACGCCACCATCCATCATCTTTACAGTTGGGGCTGCAGACTTTGGGTTTTGCACGTTTTAGCAGTGTGGAGTGGGTGGTAAAGGGGAGGGAGAGGTGCCACGGGAGTGTGTGTGTGTGTATGTGTGTGTGTCACAGTGTGCGCTAGGGGAGTGTGCACTTTTAAGATAAACTGGTCTGATGAAAGAGGAGCCCTCGGCCTTGCAGTGGCCCCCATCATCCATCTGGTAATGTCACCTGTGAGTGTGTGTGTGTGTGTGGGGCTTCAGTCCATTAAGTGACCCTGCAGTAAGGCCTTTGGGAAGTGAGGAGGGTGAATATGGGTTGTCAGGTGGAAGGATGATGCTTCTCCGCTCTCTTTGGCCCCAAACCGTTTTATATAAGGGCGTGCACACCGCGAACATGAGAGTTTTGAGCTCTTGTTAAAGACAGACCCCGCCCATGTTCAGAGGGAACCTAAAACCTCTCAGAACATGGCAGGAGGAAAGGAGACGGAAAGAAGAAAAAGAGTGGCGGAGACGTTTAGGGGCCCGGAGTGCCAGAGGTATCATTACCTTTCCATTTCACTTGATGAAACCCATTTGGCTGGATTAGTTTCACACTCTCAATGGGACCCCGAGGTGAAGGGAGCCTCCCATCAGGATTAGCGAGCTGCAGTGAGCTGCAGACAGCCGAGTGATGAAGAGGAAGAAGAACCTCTGTGTACTGGCTCCGCCTCTCAACACAACAAAAGGACGCGGCTTGTTTCTGCAGACTAACAGAGGCGGGGCTTCATGCTTGGAAGGCGACAGACAGAGTGTGTGTACGTGTGTGTTAACGAGCGAAAGTGTATCTGGACTGAGAGCCGGCCAAGTTGCCAGTCTGAATGAGAATGAAGGACAATGATTGGAC
Organism: Serranus cabrilla; assembly: GCA_903364295.1. Classification (NCBI taxonomy): domain Eukaryota; kingdom Metazoa; phylum Chordata; class Actinopteri; order Perciformes; family Serranidae; genus Serranus; species Serranus cabrilla. Next base: position 322,462 of record CAFUXE010000068.1, on the reverse strand, counting down.
TTGCCAAATTGGAGGGGATATTAAATCTAGGAAGCAAAACCACTTGATAATGAGTTTCTGTGGCGCTGTGTGTGTGACAGAGAGTGCATGTATAAAGGCATGTGTGTGTATGTGTGAATGTGTTTGTGTGTTTGTGTTCACACCTGTGGGCTCTGTCATCTTTGCTCCTAATTATCTGCAGCATAAATCAACGGTGGGTGCGTTGCCATGGCAGCCAGCGGTAGGCAGGGTGCTGGTGATGGTAGCGGGAGAGCGCCAGAGCTATTTCATTAACCTTTAAAGGACTTGGTATTTATTTTAGTAGCAGCACTATGAATATAAATTTGTCATTTTGAAAAGGGAAATGACCAGGTAATAAAACGTCTGAGGACCTTGGTAAGCTCTCCCTCTCTCTCTCCCCCCTCCCTCTTTCTCTCTCTCCCTCTCTCTCTGCCATCTTCTAGCCACACTAGCTGCATGGCTCTCGGGATGGAAATGTTGGTCTGTTGGACAGTCTGTCTCAACAAGTATTGAATGCATTACCAAGGAATTTTTAATATAGACCTCCGTGTCCCCCTCAGGATCAAATCCAACAACTAGGCAGTATCATGAGCTCAAATTTTAAGCTGGCCAATAATTTGTTTTATGCCTGAATATCTGCAAAATGAATGCTTTATTTCCGAATTGGTCTCCTGTCAGAAACAACCCAATAGGTCGTTTGTACAGGCAGCAAAATATGACTGTCCTATCTCGCCCTCTAGTGGCTGTAGTAAGTATGAATGTTAGGGTTGCGTAAAATTGCATAAATCTCGTAAGTTGCACTCGGGGCGGATGAAAGGATCGAACAGACTTCGGACTTTCACCCAGGAGAACGGGGGTCGAGTCCCATGAGAAAACAAGAGTTAACAATGTGATGCAAACATCACTGAACTTCCATGCCTCATATTTTGTGCATCACGTTTTAACGTTACTAAGTCGCTTTTGGTAGTCCCATCCACCTTCACTTCTGGTATTTACTTCAATTTATTTACTGTTTAAACTGTCTTTTTTATAATGACCTAGATCAGTGGCTTTGTAGCCTAAACTCAGTGAAACTACAGCCTTTCTTTTTATGAACCGTACGTTTACGGATAATGATGTGGGCGCTATTTTTAGAAAACTCCACTCTGTACCGCGAACTGCGAAATGCTAATACAGGTCGCTTTGACAAACGCTCATATATGTAGTTATGGGTGGTATTGACAAACGACCTATTCTGTTGTTTAGGTTGTAGATCTTGTTCTTATTTCCTAATTAGCTAATATTAGCATGCTAACATGTTGAAGCCGATGTTCAAAGCATGCAGTATGTGAACACGGACAATTCAAACTATGCAACATCGATTTAATTCCTCACTACATTTTGCAATTTGTCCATTAAACATTTCAAGCACGAGCCCCAGTCTGAGTCCATGGCTGACCAGGTAGCAAAGCTCACAGAGAACATGTCCTATGCATGCATTGGCATTTTTGGGGGAAAGTGGATCTGTGTTCTCTGGCTGGTACAATGCAAAATCTTGACTAAACTTTGCTTTTTCTTCTCTTCAGGTTCCTTTCACGACCTTGACTTACATTATGTTTGAAGAAAAAAAAGGCCAACTTGTTGTTTGACTATTTTAAAGCCCCTTCTGGTGACTTGAAGGCAAGATATGAAAGAAAGGTCGCCCCGAGATGTTCTTTCCTCTGAGGCTGATGATTATCTGCAGTGTTAAAGCACTTTGAGTGGTCGCTATAACTACAGAAGTGCTATAAGTGCCGTCCATTTACCAGTAAAGTGAATTGTGAGTTGTGAGTGAAAAGTGAGTTTCTTGCTGACAGACAGACAAACCCTTCTACTATTTCTAACTTTAATTGCAGGGCTCTCTATAATGTAAGTTCATGGAAGAGATAACATAATGAAAAGAGTTGAATTTGTCAGATTAGTTCGATCAGTCAGAAACTGATATCCAATTAGGATCAGTAAAAAACTTCCATGAAGGCTCTTGTGTATCCATATGTGTTGCTCCTCAGAGATTTCTCCTCATTTCTCCACACTTTCCACAACGAGGAGTGAGGTAAGAAACATAGATAAAGATCATTTAGTTGGTTGAACAGATACAAATAAGGTGTTCTACTCCATATTTGGCTGTTTTTAACGTTCCCAGAGAGAACTTATGGCAAAGATTTAGGGATGAGTGCTACAAATCTCCTGACTATCATTCAACCACCTGGACAAGAAAAGGGTTAATAGAGTTGCGAGATGCTCTGCCAACACAGTCATGAGTTTTTAGTTACATATACATGCAAAAATCTGTATGTTGAATCCCTTTAGACTGAACATCTGTGCTGCCATGGACACAGGTCAGTCAACAATCACTGCATCCTGTGCTGTCAGGCAGAAAAGGGGAAAGACAGAGAAAAAAGAGGGAGGGAGAAATCGTCCATAAAGCACACCTGAGATTCATCACTGATTGTGTAAAACTGAAATGTATTACCATAAAAATAATAGTAGCTGTAACATATTCCCTTGGCTCTCTGCAGAGTTCTCTCACGCATGTATCGGATTCTCCTGTCTGGGAAAAACATCACCGAGAACTGGGAAAAAAAGGGGCCGATGCTTGCAGTAGCAGCCTCGGGGGCAACAAGGGCGATGTAGAAGGGTCTCTTTGTGTGCTGGAACGATTTGGCTGCCATTGGTTGGTTTGAAAAGAGCATCCCTCCAGATGCCTCAGCAGTAAGTGAAGCCTCTGTAACCACTGGTAATTCAATTGTGCCACATGATTTCTTGGTGAGTAATCCACAAATGGGCACTCAGTGAAAACAGCTTGGCATCCAGGACTAATGAGGCAGAGGTATTGAGGAAGAGAGGGGGAGCGAGCGGGGGCAAAAGAGTGACTGAAGAAAAGAATGTGAAGGGGAGACAAGGAGCTGTAAAAAAAACAGATGATTCACATCAGTGCGGCCTGTGGAAAGAACTGCATCAGTGGCCAGAATACAAAACCAGTCAAAGACCTAAATAAAATGCTTTTGTGATGAAAGTTTGCTATTGTTTTCACGGACGTGATGCAACAAATTGGCATTGAAAAAAATCGAGCAGATGAGATGAAAAGCATGCACACATACACAGTTTGGACCGCAGCTAAGCGTAGAGCTGTAGATCTCTGACTGTGAGGGTCACGGCTGCGTGGATCTGGATTGTTTCAAACTATGTGAAGAAAGTCCTTGCTGAGGCGGCCAAGAGATGACACCCCCTCCTTCATACTTCCTCTCCAGGCACAAGGAGAGCCTGATGAGGACTCTCATTCATACAACAGGGAGAGGAAACACAAAAATGGGTCGTGGAATTCCATGGAAATTGTTGATTATGTAGATTACTGCAAATAGGCCTTGATTGGCTTATAATTATTGATTTAGAAACAAATCAAAAGACAGAATTCTTATTCACCAATGGAGAGGGAGATTCCCAGTAATAGTACTTCCAAATCCAAGTTCACTTTCCGATCGCTCCAGGACTGTATGGAAGAATACAGGGGGGTGGAAGGGTGCTAATTTGTACCCACTGTTACACAAAAACGTGCGACTCCAAATGGACCAGAGGAGAGGAAAGAAAGGCACAGTTTCCATAGTAACCATTTTCAGACTAAGTGGTTATCTTCGCTCGCTCTCAGTTTTCTGTTGATTTGCTTTCTTTTTCTCCATTTCTCTCACAGTTTCCTTTTTTTTTTGGGAATAAATTAACCACCAGCGAGTTTTGTAAATAAGCAGCACAAAGGTGGGAATTGGACTGCATTCATTACATTTTAAAAGAGAGAGAAGAGGAGAGAATCAGGTGTTGCTTCACACAAAAGACGAAAAAAGAGAACGGAATGAAAAAATGCAGGCAAACAAACAAATAAAGAATTCCTAATCCAGACGCACACCTGGAAAAAAATCTTTCAGTGGCACAAATATAGAGGGGCACGGCTAAATCTAGACATGCAGCGGCACAACTATTCCTGCCCTATATTTCATATTTAATCTGCTGTGCTGGAGGATTTCTTGGCCCAGTGCACTGTGTAATCTTGTCGAGGGGCAGATGGCACACTCGCAGTGTCAATCGGATCCCCTGGATTGGGTCGATGGAGGAGGAGAGTTCTCCAGGGGCCGCCAGCGGCCGCGCCAGGATCAGCAGGTTTGGCTGACCAGCAGCAGCATCAGCAGCAGACAGACTTCACCTTTTTTTCCAGGCTAAGCACAGACCTAGAATTGACTTTCAGCAGAGGGGTTGACATTGGACACAATTGCGGGCTGGGATTAGGATTAGCCCCGGATCGTATGTAACAGGCCTGTCATGTTCCCCTTTCCTCCTTACACAAACATACACACACCTCATAGATTCTCCCTATCTCCTTTACACACATTTACACAGCTGTTCTGCAGCTTGCTGCTTGCCCAAGAAAGATGCAGTTTACACCGCAGACAGAGGAGGACATGAAGTCTTGGTGGCAGCTTGCCAACATATTGTGCCAACTAAGGAGCTCTTGTTATGAGAAAGGAGACAAGGTGGGCTACAGATGTTTGCCTATAGCAAATGTCAGCAGTGAGAAAGAGATTAACATGTATATGCACATGCTAAACGCTAACATCAGTATGCTAACGTGTTGATTTGTAGGTACAATGGTAAAGCACATTCACAATCTTAGTTTAGCATACTAACATTTGCTCATTAGCACTGGACACAAAGTTAAGATAAGGCTGATGGGAATGCCATTAGTTCTTGAGGCATTTGGTCATAAACAAAAGGACTTTTAGATGAACTGAATTCTGACCTGATGACAAATTTCCTGGTAATTCCTCTATGGTTTGTAAATGAAAAAGTTAGACATTTTTAGAAAAACACTTTCTTGCAAACTGCTTCTCCATACCAACTGTGCCCAACAGCACTTTGAAAGATCAATAATTTCTTTCTCATTTGCTGAATCCATACAGAAAGTGCAAACATTGCAGATTGTCATTTTACAGGGGACTATGTGCCAGACTATTTCTTGGTCAGGACCAGTAGACCGTCAACAAGCAAAGATTCCAGGAAGTAACTTCTTAGCATAGGAAGTCATACATCAGCACGCTTTCCAGACAGGCCAATAGACACAAGTTCTGGAGCAATAACTACCAACACTGCAAAAATGCCTATGATTTGCACTGTTTATAGCTCTTCCAATTGGTCAAATCTGGAAAAACAACTTCCTAGTCCCAAAAATGGTAGTCCACAGGGAGAAGTAAAAAAAAAAATCTCAGAAAACTGCAACAGATGTTGATCAAAATCCTCTGTCTTAAGCCAGGAAAAGTGGAGTCAAACGTTAAATCGTTGCATTTAACTGTCAGAAGTTGGTGTTGCCCTGCAATTAGGCTACAATATGCTGTGCCACATTCACCTTGTTTTTTTAGCCAGGTTTTAACACCGTTTTACGAGACGTCTGGGAATAGTTGACCTAGTAGGAAGAAAATACTAGAAAAAACGTAGCTAGTAGCCTGAAGGCAGTGGTGCATTCATGGACATACTTCAGTTGAAACAGCAATATAATAAGACATAATTCTTAAAAGTCAAATAGGAAGAAAACTGCATTAAACAATAATGAAAAACAATATGCCCAGAACATTACCATGTTGAAAAATTGGCCGAAAAATCACATCACTGGCAGTATAGTACGAGAGTCACCAGTCTATTTTAAACAACTAAACTCAGTCCAACACAAGTCCTCAGCAGACCCTCGTCTCCAGGGAGCATTGTGCAGCAGTTTACCTCTTGGATGCTGCAATTTACAAGGCAGATTTATGTAACAGGCTAGCTAGTGTCGGCTTTTATTCATAGAATAATGGAGACTACCGTGAAGTTTTGACAGTCTAATTTGCATGGCTGCAGACAGTCAAACTCGGCTCGGCCTCGTCTCTCCTCCACCACCAAAACAATCTCACCTTCAATTACCACACATCAGATGAGATGAGGGAGTGTGTGGTCCTCTGATTAGACCAGGGAGGGAGGGAGAGGGAGACACAGGGAGAGAGAGATGAATGGGTCCACTGGTGTCCCGGAGCAGTGGAGAAGACTGAGAATAAATGAATGAATGGGACAGTAATGAAAAGAGGAGGCGGTGGAGGGGAGAGGGGACAGAGGGGAACAGGACATTCAGAGTGGCTGGTCGAGCTGTTAAAAGAATTGGGGAAGAGAACAAAATGAACAAAGCTGAGGCGCAGGCTGAGGGCTGTATTTGCAATTGTGTCTGTTGGGTTAATCAGGGAACAGGTGGGTCTTGAAGAATTTGGAAAACTTTTTGAGGAGTTTTTAAAGCCCTACCCCACTGGGAAATAACTCACATGTTGCACATCAAGCCCAGGAAGCTGCTAAATTATTTAAAGCATAGCTGAACATGATATTTCAGCAGGTTAAAAAGCATGTTTGGAAGTAAATGTTTTCTTCCAAACAGGGACACACTTGAGGACATTTTAAAATCACATTTGAAAAGAATGTGACACGTGAAACCAAAGTCAACGTGGTTAATTTATGTTAAGTATGTCAGTTAACTTCTGTGTATAGCTACTTCACGTTCTGTCACATCTTTCATCTCCAACGTAATTACCTCACATAGTTATGTGTTACTTTGCTACAAACTCCTAAGCCTAACGATGTAATAAGCATGTAAGTTTGTTTCCTAAACCTAACCAAGTACTTTTCCTGCCTAAACCCAACCAAACTGTGATCATTTGACAACATTAACCATGTGTTTAAAACTGCTACTGTTACACTTAAGTATGAGGACATATGCCACCGATAGGTAACTCAACTGTTGGTTGTATTAGAGGGTAGGAACAAACAGCATGTGGTCAGATGATTTGGATCCCACTGAAGCTTGACTCTGTCCAACAGTTACAGAATTCCCCTACCAGTGCCTCTAAAAATCCCTAATTATCACCCTGTAGCTTATTTGTTTAAGAATTTAAAATTCAGGGGGGTTATGTGATGGACTATTTCTTGGCAGGGACTTCCTTAGGCCCTTGGACAGAGCGAGGCTCACTGTTTCCTTTTCCAGTCTTTATGCCAAGCTAGGCTAACTGGCTGCTTGCTGTAGCTTCATATATACTGTACACATGGAATGTATATAAAGATGGATTGCATGAGAGCTCCCTAAAGGTGAAATCAAAAGATCTTGATCACCCCTTGGTGGCTGTGTAGGCCATAAGCCCCACCCCCTCAATGTTACTGGATGGGACATGGGACAATAAAACCAAACTACAAAGATGGTTTCTGTCATTTTAGGTATTTTTTTGTCACAAAGATGTATATTAGGTATGAATGTTTCTGACATAGGTTTTATGACGTACTTGATGCAATAAAACAGGGGCGATTGGTCAGGCTACCACGGCTCAACAAGCTGATCACTGCTGTAGAATCAGGCTCCTAAAGGTGGCGGCTCTTGTATTTAGGATATTTTGGCTCCAATTTTGTACAGCAGGAGGGAGTGGAGCCGCGTCATCCATCTTTATATTCACTCTATGGTACAGACATGATAGTAGTATCAATCTTCTCCTCTAGCCCTCTACAGGAAAACTATAGAGCCTATTTCCCAAAATGTCCAACTATAAATTGAAGTTAAAAAGTCCATTACCAGAGAACCCTCTAACACTACCTATGCAGACTCTCCATGGTATTGAAAATCAGTCATCATGGCCCACTCAGGGTTTATAGTCAGATTTAAAACTCAAATCCAAAAATGCAGATTAAACATACATGTGCTGTGTAAAAGCTTCACAAAGAACAACTAGTCATTTTTCCATACGAGTGCACAGAAAAAGAGACACAGAATAGAAAGAAAAGAAGGATGTAAAGAATAGCGAGGGTTTGTTCGGCTAAACATTTTCTTTGGCAGGCCCGGAGTAGATGGGTGGTGTTCTACTAGTCCCCTGACATGCATCCAGAGGAGCCCCTCTGTCTTGACCATAAATCTGAATGGAGTGGGAGTTATCATACTATCCCCCTTCTAAACCCCGCATTCCTCCCAGACACCGCTTCGTACAAACAAAGTGGCCTGTTCCCACCGCTCAGCATTGGGAAAGGCGATGGTTTGTCATGGAAAAATCCGGAGGCATCTCAAGAGTCCTTTAGAAGTTGTTTTCTTTTTTTTTTTTTTTCTCTTCTCCCCCACACAGCTCAGCAATGGCTCAACACTTAGCCTGATGGCTGCATTTTCTCTCTTCGTGGCAGGGAGAAAACTATGTTGGACATGTAGTTCACACATCGATGTCTGTTCCTATCACATAGAGTGTAAAACTAAATGAACTGTGAGGGTGAGTCAACTCCGTACACAGGCAGTTGTATGTGTAGCCGTTCAATGAAAAACACAGAGCTAATTCAGAGGGAGAATTCACACCCTGCAGAAAAGCCCCGAGATGCAGGGACACACACACATATGAAATGAATGTGCATTGGGAGGCCAGTCGTTATAGAAAACCCTGGTAACACATTCCATAGGAGTCTGCCTCCTCCCTCAAAGGGAGTCTTTTGTGCTTATTGAAAGGCAGAGGGGTTACAGGGTTTCTCCCTTTAGGGTGCCGAGAATAATACTCGCTCTCAAGACAATGACCTCATCCTGACTCTCTGTGTGTGCATGCATTTGTGGAGACACTGGAAATGAGTGCGACTATGTTTGTGACAGCTATGCATGGAGCAGGATGGCAGAGAGAGAAAGTCACAGAGGCAGAAAGAGAGGCAGGATGTGTCCGGTCAAGGATGGATTACGAGGGGGGAAAGCGAACGCTGAAAAGATTCTCAGGAGGGAAGTATTTCTCTCCCCCCGTCTGATTGGCGTCCACCCCCCTCATTGTCTGTCCTCTGTGAAATGATCTGTAGACGACATTGGTGAGAGCCGAAGGTAATGTAAAGCGCACACACGAAGCCAGGCCCAGGGAGCGGTGGGCTTCAACAGGAAATTCCTTTACAGCCTTTCTGCTGACTAAGGCCTCCGAGTGGGAACAGAGTTAGAAAGAATGTAATGTATATGGTGTCTGTGTTATTTGGGGTTCGCTTAGGGCAGCATATGCACAAGCCATTACCAAAGGGGTGTAAGGAGTGCTGGTTTCAGAATAAAAGAGCAGTAATATGAGTCAACAAATAAGCAGGATAGTGTAAAAAAAAAAAGTCTTTATGGTTCTTAGATGATAAATTTGATTCACTTGAGCTCCCCATGATTAATCTTTTGCTAGTTTTCTTGCAGAAGATCAAGATTCAGTTTTTTCATCCTTAAATTGTGGAAATTTGGCGCCCGATATGAATCTTCCTCTGCACTAATACTACGTTAGTCTTGACATTGGTGCAGCAGACTGATGGTCACACATCCCCCTGTCTGTTTCATCATCCAGTCACACATCAAGCCCCCCTACGACCACACCCACCACACACACTCGGTATTGTCTGGGTACAAAAAGCCAGACACACTCCGGCAGTAGCCATCTTACAGGCAGCGTCCATGTTGCAGAGCCGGCACGCTGCACAGGTGTCCCTCCACTCCACGCTGACCTACATTAGTCCAGCTGATGCCACAGCACTGATCATACATTAAACATTTCATTCATTGACTGCCTGCTGCTAGTCATCGCTCAAACAGTGAGGGCAAGCTAAGAGAGATTCTGTCTGAAAATGAAAGAAAATTGCAGGAATTTTAATGTTAATGGGAGCGATGATGAACAATGGTATGTCAGAACATGTGGCCAATCCATGTCTGTGAGATGGATGCTGCAGCTGAAAGAAAAGGAGTGGCAGGTTGTGACTCTTGTGGCCGAAATGGAGCAACAGCGCCACCAGGTGGCTCATTTCCGTACTGCATGGAGTTTTCACAGATTGTAACATGCAGACACTGCTTCCAAAAATACAGTATTCCAATATTTTACTTTAAGAATGCTGCATTGGAAATGTGTGTAAAAAGAGATGCAGTGTGGCCGAACACTGTTCAAAAAACTGAATTTTATTTTCAGTTTAACTGGAGATCCCAAAGTGAATTTGGGAAAAGTTTGCATAAAATGATGCACAAGACTTTGAGATTTTTTTATGCTATGCAATGCTGCACCATCAAGCAAAACAAATGCATACAAAAGTCTGACAAGCACTAACAAACAATCACAAATCCAAATCATAATCACCACAGAGAGTAGTTTACAAAACACTGTGACTGCGAGGAAAACCGACTACAGCTGCGGTTACAGTTGAATTTGATAATGCAGCCACATCACGCCTTGTTGCACACAGCAGACAAGAACACATTAACAGCTTCTGCACAGTAAAACACGTCTATACGTCATACAGCACAAGAACATATCCAAATGTACAATATTTTAACCGGTCAAAAGCTTGCACAGCACGCAACAACACAGCAAAACACATTCATGCAACAAAAGTATTATGTAAAATGACCGCTCGGTGATAACGTTAAACTACTCTGTGGCAGCTCATAGTAAACCAAAGCTTTGAGTCGACACTATTCAGTCCTATAACATGCAGCCTCAGCACCCTTGTACGCGTTCTGTTAGACTGGAGAATGAATTAAACAAATACAGATTTCAGCATAAAAAACAAAAAAACTGTGAAACTGTATGTACTGTAAGGGCTCTTATTTGGGCTGGGCACCTTAATTATATGTCAATTGCCTGTTTTATGCTCATTTCAATTACTTAAATATTTCAATAGGAATATTTCGACCTTTAATCATGTTAATTACATCAGTGACAACACTTAAAGAAAACAAAGATTTATCCTTTTTAACTATTGGAAATGCACCCTACGGTCCAGTCTTCTAATCCTATGAATTCCCAAGGGTGTAGTGATTTACTTGACAATGACAGGTAAACTAATTAATTCAATCATCCTTAATAGTTCCTTAGTCCATGAGATTGTTCAATCACAAAGTGTTAGTGTTTTTATCGGTGCCCTTTCAGCAAAGAGCATGTTGAGATGTATGAGGTTCTCCTCTCAAATTGTGAGATTTTGCAAACAAAGGTTGAATGTCAATGCAACTGTAGAATTGATCATGCACCATACAGAAGAGGGCGTCAGACTCACTCAATAAACAAAGTGTAAAATGAAGTTTTCATGAACACTTTGCAACTCAGATGTTCACAGATTAGTGTTGCACTTCTGCCCTCTTGTGGTTAAAACACAGCACAGGATTCTGAGCATCAGTCAGCTATTTCACCAAATATGCAAACACGATTGCATAATTCACTCTTCCTGTACCTGTTGGCAATTGGTTTGCTATTTCTGAAAAAGAAGCTCATTGTGCCAACACACACAGCACTCACCTTGTCAGAATCATTTCAGCAAGCCAAAACCCTGGAGCACTAAAATCACAACCTCTCTCCTACATTTTGGCTGCGCCTTCACCTGCAGCCGCTGCATGACTACTAGTTCCAGCTTCTTCATCATCTTCCCCTGAACCTCCCTAACTAACTCCCTCGTCTGTCTGTTTTGGCCTTTTCTTTTTTTGACTTGACTTTTGACCTGACTGCCCATTTAAACTGGGAACTCTTGGAAGTTTGACCTTACGCATTATTACTGTGGGCCAAACCATTTATGGAAAATTAGGAAGATAAATCCAGGAAGCTTTACAGTTATTAAAAAATATATATTTAAAAGAAAACTCACTAAGGGTTCCATTTTGACAAATTACTCAAGCAGCCAATTGAAGGCCAGAGGTCCAACAGACAAGCAGTGTGTAAGCTGTGTAGTGCTGGCTGGGGATAGGGACATATATGCTTGATAGCTATGTTATAATGGTTTGGAGAGGACACTGGTTGTTTTCTGTGTCAAGCACCTGCATCCCAAAGGCACCTTCTGTCAGTATGCACTGAGTCTCACCCAAGGGTGTTACACTTGGAGGCATAACCAAGTTCTTAGACAGCTGCCATCAATCCTGGAATAGAGGCAAACCACCACAAACGCTCTCTGACAAAGATCAGCAGAACAGGTCAGCTTCACACCATTTGTACCAGCAGGACAACCGCAAGAGCACCATACAACACCAAACGATGCAACCATCCTGCAGGCCGTGATAGGTTGGAGAGCGAAAGTGGACCTCAACAACAAGCTTGTGCTTCTTCTCCAGAAATAGTGGCTACAACACTCCGGCCTGTGGTCCACAATGGTGAAGCTTGTGTTGTGGAATTGACATTGGAAAATAGGGTTGAAAAAGCTTATGAGGAAAAAGGCCAGGTATTCTGAATTGGGAACAGAAGCTGCCCAAGATATTGTGTGATGTGACCTACAGTCTACGGATGTGACCAGTGGTAGCTTTCATTAACTAAATGCAATTTGAATGGATGCCAATATTACAGTCGTGGAATCAGTATGAATGTCCTAAGGCGAAAAGCCAGCATGTGAGAGAGTTTGCATGTTCGTACTGTGTTTGCAAAGGTTTCATCCAGAGTCGGAATGTCTGTGTCAATATGTATGAGAATGTCTGTCCGTCATGTCATGTCATGTTAGCCTTTTGGTAAACATGGTTTCTGCCTAAGATCAACACCTTTGTCCCAATTGTCCCACCCATTACCAACAACAGAACAAGGACACAAAACAGATTGATCTTCAGTGTGTGAGTGTAACTTTTTATAACTTTCTTCAGAAAGAAACAACATTAAAAAAGGTCTCATAAAATAGCATTCAGCCTGGAGGGACGAATTTACTGTCTGTATATGTACAGACAATCATGACAGATTTACGTTTAAATCCGCCAGGCAGTGCTTGTCACATGAAACTGATTGCTGTAATCTACATGTCTTTATCATTTAATAAGCCAGCCCAACATCTTTCTATTCATGCAGACATGCTGCCAACTTCAGTGTCAACTTTCTGCAGGGACTGAAACATCAATGACATGACATTCTATGATCAAAAAGTGACATATAGGTAGGTAGTAATGATTTACTTGGACTTCAGTGTCAATGTGCATGTGAATGTCTGTCAATCACGACATGTGATGTTAGCCTTTTGATAAACATGCTTTCTGTCAAAGATCAACATCTATGACTGATGTGCCCCACCCATCACCGACAATAGAAAAGGGAAAACAAAACTGTGTGACAATAGCAGTGTGAAAATAGCATTTCATGACAGAGATTCATTTTTCATTATTTGCACAAACAACGGTGACAGATTTGCATTTAAAGCAGCCAGCCTGTGTTCTTCCCATGACATTTTAATTTCATGACCTATTGCTGTGAGTTTACATGCCCTGCACATTTGAACAAGCCAGGGCAACAGGCTTCTATTCATGCAGACACACTGCACTTATGTAAGACTGCGCTTCTTCTTGCAGGTAAAATGTCAAGTTACAGGAGGAGTTTCACATTGGAACATCCTTTGTTGACAGGAGTAGCCTGGGGCATTTGCAGGTAACATATAAAAACTGGAGCCTCTTCTCCTAATGATTGCTGTTTCACCAAGACTGAACTCTTTCCCTTTCTGCCAGCTGAGGTAAGATAAAGATCTTCACATGCTATCACATTTTTAACCAGTCAAGTTACGCTTTTACATTAACATTTATACTGCAATGTTGTGTTTGAGTCAAAATGACTGGGATTTCTTGAAGGAGACTGGTGGCTGAATGTTAGGGGACCTTAATCTATAGACTGACTTTGTTTATTTGGTTAGCACAGCTCGACAAACTACCAACACCAGCAGACTGAACTATGCACTGCAGTAATGCCAGCCACTAATGTCATTAGGAAGCGTAAACAATATCACTGCCTGTGGCAGGCAACTGTGTCAGCCATAGACCATTAGCTGGAAAAAACAAGTCCGTCAATGATCATATCTAACATGAACAATAGGTGAGTGTATACCGAGGTTATGAAGAACAATCATGTGCAATGACTTATTTAGAGACCATATTCAACCTTGTCTATTTTGTACATGTGTGATCATGCCTTAACATGGTTGCTGATAAGAAGTTTGCAGCTGAGGTAGAAGCACTGCCCAAGCTATGAGTTCTTAAGGGCAAAGTCACACAAAATTAACAAGAGTGAATGGTGAAGCAGCAGGCACAATCAAAAGCAAACAAGTGAGGAGGGTTGGCTGTCATTCAGACCATACCTTCTGTCAGTTATAATCAGCCATTTCTGCTGTTTGCTGTTTGCATCTGTCTCCAAAAAGTTCATCAAAATAAGGGAAAAGAGTGATTGTTTTACATTTCCTTTGTCTGAACAGAGTTCAAGCAAAACAGCAATGCCTCCACCAGGTGTGTGTATGAAAATCGTCAATGCCCGTCACACTAAAGATGGCTTTGGGACTGTCGCCAACCCTGAGCATTTTTTAAACCAAGACTACAATCTGCTGAAACAGTACTGTATCTTGAATCGGATGAGGTACGTCGATGATATGTTCCCCCCTGATAGAAGATCCATTGGTAAGGAGGTATTAAGCCCCAGTGACCTGGCCAGCGTGAAGTGGCTGAGACCAACCGTGAGTATTTTAATGTTTGATACCACATTGAACCAAGGATTTCTTTCAAATGTTTACTAATTAAACAAAAGTCCGAGTGACACAGGCCTGTTTACTTGGTGCACAAATATCTCTTTTGCTTATTGATCTACTTTGTTAATCTTTCACATGTTTACTTTAGATCATTGTTATCGTTGGGCAGGTACACATAGGAACACTAAGGTTATGTTAACTCCTGTTCTAGCGGCTGCTAGAATATGAGGTTTGATTGTTTCTTAAAAGTCATTTAATCATATTAGCAGTACTAGCAACTCTTTAACATAGCCATCAGTGAATCACTTAGTCCAGTATTAATAAAGAAGATACTGTTAGAATGCATTTTGAATAAATAATCATCGAAGGAAAAAGTCAAAGCTAAAGAATATTATAGTGTATTACTGTACTTCTTTAAGTAAATGTTGTCAACATTCTTCTGTTTCAGAAAATTGTTCCAAATCCAGTTTTTGAATCGGATGGGATCTCCAGGTTTGACTTTGGTCAAGGCATGGTTGGTAAGAAAAATGCTTTATTCATAATTATACATGAATTGTTTGTCAAGAAAAGCAATTTTGACATTTTTTGACAATGTGCAGAAAGAAATGGTATAGGACAGAAGAGATAACATGCCCTCATTAACGGTTTCCTATTATATCTGATCTGTATATATGATACAAAAAAGTATGCACAATGGTTCATATGATATCCTACGAAATATGTTCTATTCAACCATTCTGACAACAGCCTGCTTATCTGCCCTTAGTTCTGCTACTATTCTCAATAATTTGTATTCTTGAAACCCTTCTGCATTGCTGTCATGCCTTTGCCTGCTTTCTGACAACTCAATGAAAATGTTTCACTCAGGGAACTGTTGGTTTCTTGCATCTATCGGAGCTCTGACATTCCAGAAACACATCCTTGGGCAAGTTGTTCCTCTTGACCAAAGCTTTGATGGGGACTACTGCGGTCTGTTCCACTTCAGGGTAAACTAACAATCACTGCCATCAGTGTTTGTCTAAAAAAAAAGGTTCAATTTGCTATAAAACTCTCTCTTTTCTCAACTATTTAGTTCTGGAGATTTGGAAGATGGGTGGATGTTGTCATTGATGACAAACTGCCAACACTCAATGGCAGACTAATATTCGTTCACTCCAAAGACCCAACTGAGTTCTGGCCTGCTTTGCTGGAGAAAGCCTATGCCAAGTATTAAAACACTATGCATTGTTTCTCAGTAAAACAAAAAGTATTTTCCCAGAGTGAGATTTTGGGAGCACCTGTGTGAGTAATTTTATATCAATTTTTTTTCAGAGTGTGTGGTTCCTACTCAGACATGAATGCTGGAACTCCTTCTGAGGCTATGGTGGACTTCACTGGTGGTGTTCACATATGTATCGATCTGCCAGACCCTCCGGCAAATCTGTGGGAATTCATGTACAGGGCTGGTCAATCCAGGTCACTGATGGGTTGTGGTACTCCACAGGGGGTAAGTGTGGATATATCATACAAAACTATGCACTAGCTGTTTGTTCTTTAATGTGCTGAAGCTCTGTGGTCTGTCTGTCTACATGTTTGCTCATACTATGAAGAATTATTACCTCCGCCAAGGAGGTTATGTTGCCAGTTCTGCCTCTTTGTTTGCCTGTCAGCAGGCTAACAAAAAAACTGGCATGATTTTAGCATGGGCCAAGGAAGAACACATTAAATTCTGGAGTGGATCCAAATCACTGAGAGATTGTTTACAAATCCACATAGACTGAAAGACTGGAGAAGTCCCAGGATGTCAGGCGGCCAAGTCTCAATAAATCAGGGGAGAGAAAATGAAAAGTGCTGGCGGTATTTTTGACATTTAAATAATGTGATGGAAGATGGGGTAAGGTCAGGGTTTCGAATGGGCGCAGATGATATGTCTTAAAGGCCCCAAATTGTAAAAAGTGAGATTGCCTTTTTTTTAAAATTAAAAAGTCATCACAACTCATTCTCAAACATACACATAACAAGAATGTGCTTCTACAGTGCTGTTACAGTAATTTCCTGGCTGCAATGACAAACAAGAGTGGAGATCTCCTTCAATAGGTTTCACTGTTATCAAGGTTTTTGTGTCTTATATTACTTGGCAAGAAGGAAAAATGGTAAATGTTGATGCTCAATTGTTTTATAATTTTTTTTTTAAATGTGGTAATGTATTATACATGTATAGATTAAGCCACGGTGTTCAGTGTTGCCACCCAATTGAGCAATTAAGGAAGTTGACGATCGCATGTTGGTCCTCTGTAAACTTCATTTATTACAGGGTTAAAGAAAAGTATGTTGCACAAGAGTGCCTTCACTTATAAAATATATGGTATCTGTATCTTGTAGGAGACGTCTGCCAACACAGTGTTACCAAATGGATTGGTCCAAGGCCATGCCTACACTGTCACAGGTGTGAAACAGGTGAAGACTTTATTATACAGAACATTAGCAATAGCTAGGAGTCAGGTTTTTAAGATTACCCTTGGAAATATTTTGGTTCCTTTATCAAATAGCAATTTGGGGTTTTTCTTCTGGTAATTGCTGGTCAGGTGATGAGCCGAGGGCAGCTGGTGAACCTGGTACGTTTGTGGAACCCCTGGGGCCAAGGAGAGTGGAAAGGAAACTGGAGTGATGAGTAAGAACGACCCTGAGTTTAATGACCTCAATAGCAACCAAGGCTATCCTCCCTGTTCCACCTAGATGATCAATGTTTTGGTGTCTGTGTGGCGCCGTTGCTCCATTACTCCAGACTGCGTCCCTTGCAAGACACAAATCTGTGGTGTATGTGTCATCTCATGTAACATCTCATGTAACCTAATGAGCCATGTTATTACTTGCCTAAACCTTACCCAATGATTGCAGCAGATAATTTAAAGCGATGTATTTAGCTCATGCAGTTGTCTCATACCATCATCCAAGTTGTGCTAAATAATGCATAACATGTGCATCATTTAGCTTAGCACACGTTAAATGTGCTTCATAAGGTGTAAGCTTCTCAGGTATGCATGCTTTTTATTTGGGCACGTTGGGAACAGAGCCCTGAGAAATCTTGAGTGGTTTTTTCATCATGGCGGTTTGCACAAAACTTGTTCTGGCAGTTTTCGGGATAGGGAAGCCAAGTTTTGTCAGAGAGAGTGAAAGCAGATTGGAATTTGCCAACAGGATATCTGTTGGCTTATTGAGTTTAAGGGCATGCCATGGAAACAGGATAATTAGCAGTTACACATACTAATCTGCCCAGTTCGAGCTGTGAGCCACTCAAGCTCAACTGGAAGAGTTAAGTTTCTTACTAAAGGTACTTTCAACAGTGCTCTAGTGATTTAGTATTGCACTTCCATATAGGGTTTCCCAAAAAATGGATGGAAATAAAAAGTTTGGTTAAAAGCAACAGAGAAGAGGCTTTATCCTAATGGTTTTGTATCAAGCTCCCAAAACACTTGATTTTTTTTTTGATTCTCTTTTTTACTTTTCAAACTCTAAATGTTTAAGAATATGTGTTTAACAATATTGCTTCTCCTCTATCTTCACTTACAAATTGCATCTAAAGGTCACCTTTGTGGCAAACTGTCAATCCTGAAGATCGTGAGATGTGCCTTTCAGTGGCTGATGATGGAGAGTTTTGGTAAGCATGCTGGAATCATGATTACACTGTAGTTACACTGTTTTAAAGTGATGGTTAACATTGTAAAGTCTAACTTGTATTTATTTTTGGAAAACATGTATGAAAAGATGCATTTGCATGTTTTATTTCAACTGATTAACTCAGGATGCTAATACTTAATTACTAATAATTAAATGTAATGTATCCCTGGCCTGAACAGGATGACCCTAGAGGACTTCTGTAGGTTCTACTCAGATCTTGACATCTGCTGCCTGTGTCCCGACTTCCTTGATGGAAGCACTTCTTGCCACTGGAAGACCTCCTACTATGAGGGCAGATGGGTTGCAGGAACGACTGCTGGAGGATGCATGAATTTTATCGGTACGTCGAGAAAATGTGGACTTGTGCAATGCTGTCCCCGCAAAAGCAGTATGTGGAAATTTGAAAATGTATAGATTTTGCTACAGTTTTTTGCAAACATTACAAAAATTAAATATGAAGTATTTCCAGTTGTATCTTCTGTTTGGCCAGCCTTGTTCTCTCTATTTTTCAGTATGAAAACATTTAATGAGGAAAAGAATTTGGTTTCACCTCTTGAAATAAATCAACAGATTCACTCAACTTTTGTCAAAATGCAAAATTGCTTCCCTCTTCGCCTTCCAGACAGCTTCTGGACTAATCCACAGTATCGGATTAGGATAGAGGAACTACTCGGTGAATGTGCTGCGAAACAGGGCGAGAAAAACATGCTGGTGTCTCTAATGCAAAAGCCTGACAAGAGGAACCGACGCCTGGTCCAAAACATCCACATTGGATTCTCTGTATTTGAGGTAAATATTAACCATTCATGTCATGTGTAGACGGGGAAGTATTTGTTGAAGATATTCAAATTCAGAATGTGCTAAATGTCAAAATTTGATTTATAGTGATGTGGCTCATGGTACTTACCAAAGAACACAGCATAAAACTTTGAAAACAGTGTATTCACTCTCTGTTTCCTACACATGATTTCTATGTTTCATAGTTTGACTAAAACTATATTTTCTGTCCTTGACATGCATTGTTATTCCTCTGATGTATTCCAAGGTGACAGGCGAAGTAAGTAACATTTTTAATCTTAAAATAAAGTACATGCCCACCTACAGTATGCAGCTATGATATAAACTTCATATAAACTAAATATCTATTTATTACCCGTATTACAGCACAGGCGACACAGAGGGAAGTTCCCAGCTTCTTTCTTCAAAACCAAACCTGTCGCCCAAACTAAAAAGTACTTGAATGCCCGTGAGGTGATGGAGTTTGTTTCTCTACAACCTGGCGAATACGTGATTGTGCCATCCACCTTCAATCCCAATGAGACCGCCTCCTTCATCCTGACCATCCTCTCCAAGTCAGAGACCCACGTCCAGTAAGTGTCTTGCAATTCACCAATTAGTCTTTAAAAGCTTGTAGAATAATCTATATGCCACACACCACATATTACGAGCCTTTTTTTAAAAAAAATAATGCACACTTCAGTGCCGAAAGTAGTGCCGGGTTACTAACCCAAAACTAATAAATAATTATAATTATTTAGAAAAAATTACAATAGCGAGCCAGTGCTAGCGTTAGCCAAGATGGTGAAAGCAAACATGGCTATCCCAAGGCCTCAAAACCTACTCAGTGGCGGATTTATGGTGACTATGTCAATTATTTCCAAAAAAGTCTGTTAGTAACAAATAATGTACCGATGTCTCTTTGTCTTTCCTCTCAGTGAGAATTCAAATGGCCACGACCACGACCATGACCATGAAGAAGGAGAGGAGGTGTGCATATTACAAAATGTTTTTGATGTTGTTTTGGTATTGCTGTTGTATTACATGATATAATATAATATATTGAACAGTGCATTAATTTATCTGAAGCTGAATGTACTCAATCTTTTGCAGCCAATGCACGAAGAAAGTGAGGAGGATGACGAAAACATGACAACCTTGTTCCGTAAATACTCTGACAAGGTAGTTTATGTCTTAAAGTAGTAATTCAACATTTTTGAAAACATGCTCATTTGCTTTGATGCACTGTCCGCTACTCCATGAAGCTGTTGGTTCCAGCAAAGAAATAGATAGTCACAAGAGTCGAACTGTAAAGTTAACAGGATTATGACAATCGAAATGTTTCCTTGCTTAATTTCAGTTTGGCGAAGTGGATGCAGAGCAGCTCCAGATACTTCTAAATGACACAATCCTGAAAGGTTTGGAATAATCTTGTGTTGTGTAGCACTGCTATGTTGCTGGGTTTTAGTCTTACTCATTAACTGCCCTGCTATGTTCTGCATTTTATTTAGGAGACCTGAAATCTGGAGGCTTCAGCATTGATGCCTGTCGCAGCATGGTTGCCCTGATGGATGTATCCTCTTATGTGATATTCACTGTGAATGTGGTGTTTTAGAACAATATACTGTTTTCTTTGTGTGTTTTTTCTTCCTTGTTCTTTGACTCCGAGGCAGGATCTTGCAAAGAGGAATTTCCCACAGTTAATGTTAGTTACATAACCCATAATAATAGGTTGTGTACATGCCAAAACCTGCCTGCCCTATTTAGTGCTTTCACAGATATGAACAATTTTAAAGGTTAGACTAAGACATGACACAACATGCAAAGACCTAAAACCTTAGTGTTGGCTTAGACATCAATCACCGGCAAGCTCAACAGTGGGGAATTTCTTGGTCTGTGGAAGAGGGTCACTGCAGCCAAGGTAAGAGCAACCAAGTGAGGTTATCATTTCACATTTCATAATAACACATGCAGTGTTTCCCCTACCACAATATTAGGGGGGCGCCATTCTACTCTGCTCTCCGTTCCCACTAGGGGACCGAGAGTGCTCGTCGAAAAATATGTCGCATCAACAACCGAAAATAAATGGCGTCCCTACCAATATCTGAACAAACTGGTTCGCGTTGTCTTTGGAGTCAGGCCATTTAAGATGATTTCGAAGCCAGGGATGCAAGATTGCTGTTTCAAGCTCACATTGTGACTTTTGCAAAAGTAACCATCTCCTCTTTTGCCAGGACATTTTCTACCGCAGTGATGTGTCAAAAACAGGAACGCTGTCACTGAGTGAGCTGAGGACTGCAGTCTCGGCCACAGGTAGACAATCAGCCATTAATCTTTATCTGCTATAGGCAAAACTGAACCATTCTGGAATGTATCCCCAATATTCTTAATCTTATGAACAGAAATACGTCAACCCATGCACCTTCTGTAATATTATCTCCAGTAGGGAGTACATAAACAGAAACCAATTACTCTGGTAACAGGTGGACCGAGAAGCCAGCTACCACAAAAAAAGAAAAGCTGTGCTGATCCCATTTGGACTGTCATTTCGGTCTTGCTAATTTCCACAAAAAACAACACAGTACTATCGCTGGAGATACAGTTATAAAAGGGTGTAGTGTGCCAGCAGTGACAGAAAGTCTTCAGAACTTTGGCACAAAAACTGCTTTCGTGTATACTGTGTCTACACAGGGATTTAGTCTTGGCGTTTGGCCCCCAGGCAAGAGAGAAATTTTAAAGGAAGGTCAAAGTTAATTGGCTATACTCCCAACCTTTAATACCAGAGGAGAAACATTACGCTCGTCTGTCAGCAATAGACATAGAACTGTACTTCAATACTGTTAATCCCCTGCTCTTGTGTTTCATTAGCATTGACAATGAACATTCAAAAGAGTCTAGTGACTTTGCGGTTGGATTTCACAGCAGACATTTTGACTTGTAGTGGGAAAACCAAAGGAGTTACTAATTACACTAATTAGGGAGTCTGCTCTATTCTCGTCAGTAAGCCACTATGGGGACATAGCTTAATAAAAGAAAAAACACTCTGATTAATCAATAAAACAGAATAACTTCAGCCCCTACATAAATCATACTTGAACTTTTTGCTCTGTGTATGTTGGTCAGGAAAGAGGATCAGCGACGACCTTCTGAATCTGATGGCTCTGCGCTATGGTTCCTCCTCTGGACACATAACACTGGAGAGCTTCATCGGTCTGATGATTCGCTTTCTGTGCATGAACCGTAAGTACATTTGGGCAGCTGATGACAGGGGTCAACACAAAAATAGTGCATAAATACTTTCCTGCATTTACCCTATAGTGTTGTGTGTCCACCAAGGACTAATAGGAGCTTTGTGTCTTTAATAAATACCATAAACAGCAGCAGTGTGACGAGGCTCTGAGCATCATTTCTGTGCTGAGCACTGCACGTTTGGTACTTGTGTATGGTTAAATGTTCAACTCTGAATAATGTCAAAACACTGCTGCTTGTCACTGTCACCCAATATCCCTGCCTTCAAAGTTTCTGGATTAATGAGAGTTTGTGTCTTTCCCAACAGTGATGTACAAGCAGCTGGCTAATGGACCGAACATCACCCTGCGTGAAAAAGAGGTAATAAAAGTTCTTCAGAAGTGTACTAACTTTTATAGAACTGTCAATACTTTTAGTTTTTAACCATGCAAATCTTTTCTACAAATGTACAAATTCTACAAACCATCTTTCTATTGTGTAGAGGGTGTTACACATGGTTATGATTAAATGGTTATGCAATAATCTATAATAATCAACATAATCTAACCCTCCTTCATTTGCAGTGGATGTTCCTCTGGATGTACACTTAAACCTGACAGAAAAGACGTACTGCAGGAATCGTGTGGAATTACAGCTGCAAGTGATGTGAAAAAAAACACATACAACATGTGTTCTTCTGCAAATGAGCTATTACATTGTATTAAACAGGGTATTTACCTCTAACTTTGCTAATGTTAGGGGTGTAACAAAAATGTCACAGCAAAGTAGAGTGAGAAAATAAATGGTAAGAACATGCAAAGTGTAGCAGACACAAACTATTCACTTTTAAAATAAAAAAGCTTTGCTTATGTTTGTTGTGAGATATACAGTAATGTGAAGATATTAACTTTTTGAGGGCATTTTCTTTTTTACTCTGAGGTGGGAATCGTTTTTGTTTGTTTGTTAGAGCCTTGCTAGCATGTATAAATCAACCATTCAATAGTGTATTGCAGGATGACATGTTTTTGAAGGCCAACCTGGAAGCTAATAGCATTGGTTCCCTTGATGAAAAGCCAAGAACGGGAAAAGGAGCAATGCATCATTGGGGTATAATGCAAAGAAAATAATGCAAAAGTACAAAAAAGTTTGGGATGCTAAGGGGGTTTGTAGCAGGTGCTAATGAACTTTGATGCAACAAACAATAAAATAAAATAAAAATAATGCAACTACAGAAAAACAACATCCAGTGATCTTATGCTAACAGGCTAGCCAACATAAATAACATCCACATTACCAAACAATCACACTAAAAAGAGATGACTTAGCTGCCACTTAGCACTCGGGTAGAAAGTGGCCAGTTAACAGAGACACTAAACCGTAACACGTCCAAAAGCCTTAAAACAGCACACAGCAGCTTAAAAAACACTTCTACAACAAAAGTTTCAATGTGAAATCACTATTCAGAGATAATGTTAAACTGCTCGGCGGCAGCTTATAAATCAGACACTTTACCTTAAACTGGTACCCGGCAGGTGACTCCATTGTGCTGAGGGGTTCAGGCGGTAAAGTCCCTCATTGGTGTCCAAAGCTTGTGGCCAGTTTAGTAAATGTCAATTTAATCCCACAGCAGCTCTGCCGACTTCTTGTCGGTGATAACGTCGTCGGTGTTGTATGTTTTCCTGGATCCGCTGGTCCGCTGTTATGCTAGTTTCAGTGCCATTGTAACAGCAAGCTGCAACATTAGCTAGTTTACGTTATATCCAATGACTGTAATACTTGACATTTAAAAATTATTCAGTATGGGACAAAGGTAAAATTCACGCATTACAGGTACATTAAACCACTCCAAACATGCTATCTAACCGCAGCGGCTTCCTTACTGAGGTACGGCAACACCACGTGGACAAACCACAAGCAGTGCAGTGACCACAATACTAGAACCGGAAGAAACAGTTATTTTATTGGTATTTTTTTGTTTTGTCTTGTTTTTGTGGTAACATTTGCTAACGATTAAACTTATATATATGGAGCAATATGTTGCGGTACTATGTTGAGTAAATTTTAATATTGGGGGTGTGTGTGGCTATATAGTTACTGTTTGGTGAAAAAATAATAAATTCAATTGCTTTATTAGTGACTATTATGTTCATATAAGTGACTGTTCTCCCCAGAGAAAATACTTCTAAATATGTAACATGTCAGTAAAATTCCAGTTTAGATTTTCACCAAACACCACTAAAAAATTCTTTGAATCGTTTTCTTTTATTGTGAAATTCCCCATCTGATGCTCCTCTTTTGTGCTGTTTTTTCTATTGGATTTTGACATTTTTTATGATTATTTTATGAGTGAAGTTCTGTTTCATACTGTTCTATGTATTGGTGGTTTATGGTGAGTGGACTTATTTCTTTCTTTACGTGAGACACATTTAAAACAATAATGTTGACATGGCAATAAAATACAGAATCTTAAATCTTTTTTTTTTTAGTTTAATGAACCAACCACTGTAATTGAAGATCTTCCATCCCACCAGTTCTGTTTTGCACCCCATCTGCTTTAAACAGACCTGTCTGTTTTTTTTCTCGCTGTACTATATTATTTCTTTATGCACGACGCTGTGTCCATTAGCCATGAATCCTTTAATGACAATGATCATTTGAAAAATATCGTGAAATACTCGACTTAAAAAAAAAGAAAGAACTTGACAGCTTTGAAAACAGATGTGTGTAGAACAGCTTTGATTAGCTCAGAGTGTGAATCTGAAGGGAATACACAGCCGAGAATTAGAGACATGCAACACATTGTCAGAACACAAAAACTTTAAGAACAGCCAATGTCTTTACCAAAAATAACATACAACTCAACAGTAACCATCTGCACAATGTTTTGCATGTATTTGCACCAGACATGCAATCCAAAGCACATTATACAATAATTAAGCATTTAGTTTAGTATAAATATTACATCTCTAGGATTATTTTTCTCGGTTACATTACAGATGATGGGAAAGGAAATCAGAAAAGCATGGAGCGTGCTCATGTGGCTCCTTGGTCTACTTGGCACACTGCCGGCTGAGCCATTTTGTTCCAAACACGGGCAGAGAGAGAAGCTTTAAACTTCACCGGTTTGTCATATTTTCCTACACAAGTAAACAGATGCTAGCCTCAATTTCAAGCCAAAGAATCTAGTATTGTGACACCAGGACTAGTTTGTATTCTCTTGAAGTCATAATTAATGACTCCCCTCGACCCAAAATAAGACAACTCATGAAGTGAAACACTGAAAAGTGACAGTTACAGCCTGCAACAAGCTCATATATGCAAATGAATCACATGACAAGACAAAGAGAGGGGAAATAACAAAAAACGACACATTAGCTGGTAACAAAAATATTTGGATAACATTATCACACGACTGTGTGTTTTCCAAGGCCATAAATCTAGAGTTGGGAGTGAATCCAAAATGAAAAGTGCTCTGTGAACGAAGGCCAAAATATTATTTTTCATGTTGAGGATTCACTTGCATATTAAAGATGAGACAGAAAGAAAAGGGGCACAGGTAGCACTAAATCAATCGATCATCATCATTCAAAAATCACTTGTATTTCATCCTAGAAAGGTGACAAGCAGCATTATAGTTTGTGGCTATTTTGCAGCCTGCGGTTAAGTCATTGCCAAACCTGCAATGGACTCGCAACATACGGTACGTGATGTATTTAATGGCATAAAGAAAAAAAGGGGAAACAGCTCCTCCCCTGCTGCGGTGATACCTTTCCCATTCTGGCTTGTCACTGCGTGTCCTTAAGCTTTAAAAGGTAGTGACTGGTGTCAAAAGCTCTCTACGTCACAAGTTACGCCAAGAAATAGCCAAGACCTGAGTCATTACCCTCGCTAGCGGCCTATCTGCACTAAACTGACAGCTGACGGAGCAGTGTAATTCTTATTGCCTTGGTCTTCCCGTTGCTCTTTTTTAACAGGTTTACGCACATGGTCCAAACCTGCTGGAGAATCCCCTACTGACAATCATGACATGGTGACAGTGTGGACAAAGAGTTAAAACACGTTAAGCATGGTTCGTCTGCCGAGAACTAGCTTTAATGGCGGGACAGAGTTCGTGTTGCGGTGGCTCTCAGTCCCAGTTCTCCCAGTCTTCGTCCATCTGGGGAAAAAAATGAAAAGGGGTTAGTAAAATATATAACATTTCTGCATTTAAATATATGGCGTTTTATCCACTTTGTGCATGCATCAACTGCACACAAAGAGTTGTCAGAGACCAATTTTAAGCCTGAATATTTTCAGATACATCTTGGTGGTTATTAACCATATATTGTAACAGGATGAAGGATTTTAGTCATAAGAGATCTGGATCTTATCAGAGAAACAAGATTGTTAGTGGCAGCTTAGCTCTAGCCAGCATCCAGAACAGCAACAGGGAAACATATTTTTAAGATGAATCTGCTGTAATCTGTGGTTTTACTCCTTTAAATCACCATATCTGTCTGTCTTGGAGAGGAGGATAGTTCAGCTCCACGTAAAAACCTCCTAAAACAATAAACACTGAGGGAATCCTAACGGAGAGAAAGTGACAGTGATGACGGCACCTCTCTGTCTTTTGTTATTGTTTTGAGTGAATCACCCGTAGTGGGAGAAAATTACATACTGCATGATTAATTTAACATTCTGGTAGATGTCACAACACCAACCTCTCCAGAAGCTTCTATTTTAGAGAGCGCCATCTGGACTTCTTCTTCCGTCATGTCCAGGTCGAAGTCTTTCTCCCAGTCCTCGCTCACGTCGGTGCTGGACCCTGGAGACGGAAAAAGACACATTTGTGTGACCTTGACTCTGCTGCTGCTTTTAAGCCTATTTAGTGGAAAATTCATAACCAGATCACTAAACTTAATCCTGTTTGGATTTTTTTCATCCCAGACTGGAGAAGTGAGAATCTCACTGCCAACTGAAAAACATCCTCAGGTCATCGTACCTTTCTTGCCGTTGTTAGAGGGCGTAGATTTGCCGCTGTCGGAGTTGAGCTCGAACACTCTCAGGTCCTGAGGCCCCTCCTCCTTTGGCGCTTCTGGTTTCGAGGTGGGGGCGGACGCTCGTACTGATGCCCCTTCAGCAGCGACCTCCGGCTGGGCTACAGCTTCCACTTGAGCCTCAACAGGTGAGTCACTCTTTCCAGGCTTCTGCTCTTCCTGCGTCTTGTCCGCAGCGTCTTCCAAACTGGCTTCTGTCAGTTTCTCGGACAGCTCTGCGACCACGGGCTCCAGCCGCACCTCCACCTGCGTCGGCAGGCTGACGCTGTCGCTGCTGACCGAGAGGGTGTTGTCGCGTTCTTCGCTGGGGGACAGGACGGGGCTCAGCAGAGTGGTTCCTGTGGGAGGGGTCGAGGTGGTCGGGAACTGGGCTGAGCTGATGTCCAGCGGGGGTGTAAAGTTGAGTTGAGATGACGATGTAGCGCCGAGGAAGTCATCTGAAAGGAACAGCAGAGAGCCGGTGTAAGAGACGGTTAATCTGTTAAATCTGCCTTTTTAAAGTGTAGACAGCATACCTTCCTCTTCCTCCTCCTCCCAGCCTAAGGTCTCTGTGTGTGTAGTCTGCTCCGCCCTCTGCTTCAACGCCACTCTCCTCGCCTCCTCCTAGAGAACAGAATCATGAGTGGAATTACTCTGTAACAATGAAAGAATTTCAAGGTGTGTATCGACACATTTCCTTGTGTTCACTGGTTTGTAAAGCATCCACGAGTTTTTGTATGTCAGATTCTTAAAAGTGCTCTATAAATAAAATTCATTATATAATATATAATACATATTGGTTACATGATGTATGTTTTGTTTTTTGTTTTTTCTGCATGAAACATGTAAAAGGAAGCTTTAATTCAGTGCCACCTCTAGTTTTGAATATTTGAATGTATGTATGGTTAAAGGTTCAGGTATATTATTGAAAAAAAATTATATAAAAAAGGAAAAGGTGTCGGACTTGACGAGTGGTCTCAACTTCTCCTTTTTTCTTTTTTACATGAAATAATCATTTTTTACTTTTTATTGTAATTTTGCAGAAGTTCTGCAAAATATTGTTTTGTTATTCTTGTTTGATTATATCCTATTTCACATCAGTTGTTTTTGCTATAAATATTTTATTTGTTTTTAACATATTCGAAGAATGAGAGGTCAATCAACCAATCAGTGTTGTTGACTAGATTAGAATCACAGTTTCCTTAATGTAACACAACACCACCACACACTGCAGCTTCCAGATTTACCTTAGAGTTAAACTGACACCAACACAGCACCATAAAGCAGAATATGATACAGTCAGCTTCATACAGGACTCATTAAAATGTTTATCTGCCTATCTTCATAAACACTGTCTCTGTATAATTTACATATTTTAAAGCCAAATCATATTTCACTGTAAGTGTTCTAAGATTATATAACACCTAACCACTGCTGTCTACAGTTACAGTGGGCAGATGGAGCCTGTGGCAGTGACTCAGGACCTCTGACGTGTCTCTGCCAGCAGGTGGCGCCATGACATTGAACTGAGCTGTTGGGAAAACAAATAGCATAGTCTGCAGTTGAAAATACACAATATAAAATAGCATTTTTACCTGGTCCAACTGGAAGACTCTGTAGAAATACCTCTGCCAGAATTCTGAATGGGCTACAGCCACTGGGACCTGTGAATAAAAACAAAACAGTCCGTATCTGGTTTCCTTCCAATTCTTGATCACAATTTTTTACACATGAAAAGGACTGATTGTAGCATCTGCCAAAAAGAATTCATACTTAATGTATCAGTTTAACCACAGCGAGAGGCTGTGCTCTGTAACAATAAGCACTAATAAAAACAATAATACATACCATTTTGGTGTAAAGGGCTCGTATAGAGGGACTGTTGACCAACAGCTCTGAGATTTCTCCTTTCTTATCTTCCAAACTGAAGCTGGAAAGCCAGTTGTCAAACCGCTCTGGGGGACCTGGACACACATAACTTCTCATTAAAATACATTCAAAAGATACCAAAGAGCATCGACAAATATTAAGCAGGCATTTATTATCCCATCCATCTTGCAATTACTCCACCTGACAATTAGAACTTTTTGAATTAAATGGGTCACCACACAAATCACATAAATCCAGCAAACTAATAATTCAGCACCGACTCGTAGTTCCTTAACTCATCAGTATTCAAATCGTGGCAACGCTTTAAGTATGTTGAACAAAAGTGGCTTTAAGTTGTGAGGGCATCTTTAAAAGGCAGCTAATAAAACATTCATGACCCGACAAGAAAATATGTCTTACAGCAGCGAAAGGAAGTACGAGAACAGATGCATAGCACAGAGATTAAGTACTCTGAAGAACTATCATACTATATAGATTGTCCTCATCTACTGTTCAGTCAGAAACACAACAAATTATATAACACCTAACTTCCAGATCTCAGATAGACCAAACATCATGTAGACTTTACCCTGCCAGCTCCTGAGTACAAAGTCTGTAATGTTCAATTAAGACGATGTAAATAGAGCAGCTCATTTACAGCGAGTGAGTGTGTTGATGACATTTCTATTAGCGACTGGTGCGAAACAGGAAGAATACAAACATCTGAAGGTGGAGAAGAAGGTTAATTTTGACCAACAAAAAAATGTAAACGTGAAAAGCAATCGTCAGACACGTCTGAAAAAAAGCGTGGCTGTTTTCAACAAAACTACAAACTGGGTACATGACCACAGCATAGGCATCGCCAGTTACTTTAACCAAACTATTAATCGCTATTGTTATTATGGATCCTACTGTAGTTCCAGAAGCCTTCTGGCTTAACATCCTTGAGGCTTAATGCTAGCTGCATTTTGCTAGCTTCGTCCAAAGGTGACAAGAACACCCAATGTGGCGACATGACGTAAGGCACCGTGCTGACCAATTCTAGCGTCACAGGGCATGATTTGTTTGGAACAGCAGTGGGACCCATAATTACCCTTCCTGTACCCGTTCTACCCGAGATTTAATATGCAGTATGACAGAAACACCAGGATGACCTTCTGCATTAGCATTTTACAGGATACAAGCCATATCCTGGCAATTCTCAACCACAATCAAAGTGCATTTTTGTGATGTAGCAGTGTTTGCATTCTGCATGCAACAACACGCACAATGGAAGAGCTGCTGCAGTACGCACTAAAAGTATGCAACTAAGTTATTTCCTGCAGGTGAGAACTCGTCAGCTTCCTGTGGTGTCCACATGAGTGAAGGAGCAGGAGAATCAGGCAGAGAAAACAGCTAAACATTCTCTTATAGGTCCTTTACTGTGTATTATCTTACCATCAGGCTCATTGCAGTATGTCGCCGGGTCAGCTTGTAAACTGTAGAGACGTGCCTGCAGGACAAACAAATGCTTAGCTGTGGTTGTTTTGTTCCCACGTGCAAATCATGTGTTCACATTCATAGTTCAGCAGCATCTCATGACAAAACATAAGAAAACTATATCTGTCCTGAATCAGCACTTTGTTCGATATTATCAACAAGATAATCCAGAAAGTTAAATCATCCATTTAAATGTTTATTAACAAGAACAAAGATCATGTACAGCTCCTCTGTTTAAATTAAGAAACTTGTTTTTTATGCAGTCAACCTGTCGTATTAACACGTGACTCTAAGGTAAATTTTTCAGACAAGTGTTCAAGTTAAACTGTTTCCCACCTTCGAACTGTCGTAGACTTCTGTGGTTCCTGCTGGCGTTGCCACCAATGTGATGACATCACAGTCAATGGTTTTATCAGGAGGTGGAGCAAGCGTGTCTGTTATCACCCCTAAGAAACTAGAGAGGCTCTTCTTCACCTTCTCTGTGGTCTCAGAGGAACCTTCCACCTGGAAAGCAGCACAAATAGACAAGTTAGAATAAAGTACTAGCCCATTCATACAATATCCAATGATGTAGTTCTACTGACACATTGGAGACACTTACTGCAAGCTTGTTTCTGACAGCCGTGGCTGTAGCCACAATAGAGCAGGTCGTGTCATGTTGCACCACAGTGGAGAACTCTGTCAGGTCTCGCTTTATGAATTCTAAGGCCTCAGATGACTGCAAAGAAAAGTGACAAATAAAAAACACGAAAGCCCAAAATTAAATGCATTATCTCCGTTAGGAATAACTTGCTTCAAATAAATGTTTGTGTACATAAAAACACAATGCACAGACATTCAAACAACACAAGAAACAGAGTTCAATGTGGCTTACGCCAACAACACATAGAAAACATATGAGATAAATATCAAAACTTTAAGAAAAGCAGTAAAAATGACTGGTATTAATGAGGCCTGCTTTACCTCTGGTATTTTTATAGCCTTCAGACACTGTAGGAATCTGCCTCATATCCTATTTCTCAAATGTCTTTAATCAAGAGATGTCCCGAGAACTGAATAGCTGAAACTTTCTGCATCATCTGCCGATGGTATCAGATAACTGTGACAGTTTAACTCCTGTCTTTTACCTTAACAATGCTGTGCAACCAGTTTTTTTTTTGAGCAGAGGTTCCAAAATCACTCTACCACTGAAAGAGTGACTTGACAGACTTGGACATAAAGCTGTAAAACTGTGTGGTCAGCTTTTGTGGACGAAGTTATTTGAGTAAAAACTGCTTTTGCTGACTTTTATAGACCACTGCAGTTCTATACATACATTTCACTTTGTCAGTAATAATGATACCTGACCTTTCGTGACAACTAAAGGGTCAAATTCAAGTACTTTTCAAGAATTTTTAAGGCCAAATTTTCAAGCTTTTATGGCACATCACAGCTGCAGTGAATTACACAGTGTATATGTATTATATACAGTAGTATGCTGCTTATTTCACCTGATCATCACATTAAATTAGATGTTATTGTGCTATGAAGAACCAAAACTATGTTGTGTGATAACATTCTATAGAAGGGGGCTTAATTAAGGGGAAAAAACAACATTTTGTGTTTCAAAATGTGTCACCTGTTTTGATATTTAGCATCTTACATTACCTATAATTGAAGCAGTTTGGATAAACTATATGTGAGGTTTAAACACTAAAGGGAGAGTAGTAGGTGCAGAAATATTCCTCAGAGCAACATTGGACAAAACACTAAATGCTGAACTGCTACGAATGACACAGTGAAGTGCTAATGTAATGTATCCATGATGTGGATGACTTCATTACCTTATCTTTGACGGCCTGGAAGCTCTGCTGAAGCCAGCCTCCCCACCAGCCTTCTCTGTATTAACACAGACATTTAACAGATTAGCTTCTTTTCAGAATAAAAACAGCAAAGTAAATGTTTCAATAACCATAAACCCGCAGCTGCACGACTGTAATACATCAATCAAATGCTCGAAATGGTGTGTCAACATAGCGAGACTTCAGACTTACTGATTGTCAGCTGTTGACTTTCTCATGCTATCTTTAGCTAACTTAACACATACACAGCCTAGCAAGCTAAACGAGTTAGCTAACGTCAGCTATCAGTGCCACGTAAGCTAATTTGTCGAAAAACGCCACGAATGCGGTTGATAATGCTGACCATAAATGCTTGGCGTGAAAATAAAAAGATATACACATTCAACCTTTTTTTCACTGCGTTATTTAGGCTTCCTTACACCACAGCTAACGGGGCTATGCTAACGGTAGCTAGGCTATGTTTTGGTAAACAAATGCACTTCCTGAACTGGTTCCGTGAGCTGTAAAATACAGCGTCCACACAAAGTAACTATACCAGCTGCTATCGGACACACAACACACTAAGTAACACTATGTGCACACGATTTCGGCGCTCTCTGCTATATTATATTTTAAAACAAAAACTAATTTGCGAGTTCACTCTCACCCTTCAGCCATCTTCAGACGATGACATCATCAGTATTTACTGAACTCTAACCCCGACTGCATGGCTTTGGAAAAATACACACGTGATGCGATGTGACTTCCCTCCAGCTCTGTACAGATAATTACATTCACATATACTGAGAGAAATCACGTTTTAAATTGCAATATTTTAACAGTTTACGACCAGCAATTAATTAACAGTGTTTGTGAAAACGATGGTGGCTGCAGAGGACCAAATCGGACGGCAACGCAAAAGACTGAGTGGCAAAGGATATTATAATTTGAGTCTTGATGGCTATATGGACTTATTAAAATAATACTAGTAATAAAAGCAGGGCTTTCAGTTGTTGTCTATTGATTTGTTAAAAACAAAATGTTCGTGTGACTTTTAAAGGTATATGAGGTCAGAGATGCAATTATTATTTTAAACAGAAAACTTTTATTTTAATTCTGCCCTCAGTGTAGGCACCTTTTGGTCTGCATAGCCAACCTCCACTTGTGTGAAAAGAAAAGACAACTGTGTGCAAAGTCATAAAATCACACAAGTAAAACAAATGCATTTAGAGTTAACATCACAGAAGTGAATTAAAACAAAGCAGGACAAACTGTAGCTCAATGCCACCATAAGGGAGGCTAACAATTTAAGCATATGCAAGTAGTTTTCTTTTAATTAATCCTCATTTAACCAATAAGCTGCATATGAAACCAAACAAATAAATCCAGACTGTACAGTTCCTTCTTGAGTCATTATGTTGCTTAATCACTGTTTAGCAATTCCAACCTGAATCCCCTCATCAATCTCTCGCTCTGAGTACATCTGTGGATGCGCATGTGAGCGTATGTGCACGCCATATTGCATATGCGTGTTGACCCCCAGCAGCTGTGCATTCCCCTCATCAGTATTCTGGGTGAAAAGGGGGCTGCAGGCTTTGCTGAGCACAAAATGAAAAAGAACAGGCAACAAGCCTCTGGAAGTGTGTTCTCCCTTAATTGAAGTTCCCCCTTATCCAGACGCTGCACAATGTGCGCGTATGTCCCTCAATATGTCTCCCCTGTCCAGCCCCTCAATCCTCTTAATTGGGTCTTTCAGTCCCCTAATTAACTCTGTCAATGCAGGTTGCACTGAGCCAAGTTGGGACAACTACTCGTCTATTGATCAGTATCTGAAGCAGTTAACTTATCCATCTGTCTACATGGTGTGTAGTGTTTGCATGACACTTCATGCACAAAAGGGTTGATGTGTCGTGTCACCGCTGCATCCCTTGTGCTGTTAAATCTTTTGTGTCTTTTGTATTTTCGCAATCCAGTTGATAAGCAATTAAGTTGATTAAATTTGTACTATTTTATGTAAAAAAAAAAAAAAAATTTGGATTAATCAATTTGATGTGTTGTTTGTGAAGCAAATCTGTTCCTACAGTGTTCCTCATTCTGCTCTCTGAGAATCTATTGACTCTTTCAACCCATTAAGGTTTATAATATACTTTAAAGCAGTAGTGGAAAGTAACTAAGTACATTTACAGAAAAGGCATAAATAAGCAATGCTCTTCAGCCCAGTTCCTTTTTTCGGTTTTTAATTATGGGGTTCAATGAAAAGCCAGAAATAAAGATCATTCATTCATTGAGTCAAGAATTATAGTTCAACACAGTTTAAGGTCTTTGCTCTTCCATTTTATGTTACAATACTTCCACTTCACTATATTTGGAGGCTGATATTGTACTTTTTCTTATAAAAAAGTTGTTTTGTTTTAACCTTTTCAATGCAAATTAACTTGATTATATTATACAACTTTTTTGTTTACTTCCCACCCTTCCCTATCTCATTTCTAAAGCCCTAATCTGCCTAAATCTCGCTTGTTTCAAGATAAGGACACTCATTTGTAGCACATTTTTAAAGAGATCACTTTCAGTGTATGTGGTATTTTGAATATTTTCACTGCTTGATCTTGCTGTGAGCCCTGTTTAAGTTTACATGGGAGGAACTGAGGCCACTCTATGTGTCATTAATACCACTGGACTCCATTGATAAAAATGCATTATTTGACCTTACAGAACACAGGAGATGCTAGTCTACTGCTCCCCCGATTTCCAATTTATTTTCTTTGTATTAATGTGTGATTTCAGTGTTTTAAAGGGTTAATCACACAATAACACTAAATAATGAATCAGTCGAGGCAGTGGTGAAGTAGTCCATACCATCCAAGCTATCTCTTTGAAAAAGGTTTGAATGACTCAGTTATGAACCAAGAAATTTTATTAAAAAGTACTAGTACTTCATGAATCAGTACTAATAATCCTCTAATATATGTGTATGGCCCTATGAAAAAGACCATTTGGTAAAATATTGTAAGTGTTTTGTTTTGTTTTTACCTAAGATACATTTTGCAGTACTTTTACAACAGTAGGATTTTTAACCCAGAGCTATTTATTTGTATTTTTATATTGCAGTATTACTATTTTTTCCTCCATGAGAGATCCGAGTAAAACGTTCCTTTTCTGTATCGCTGTGTTTAATTTTCGGAGGTAATCGTGCACAACATTATGACTTCAACCAGAGCTGCCACTGCTGGTTAGCGTATGCTAAAGAGCACCGTGATGACAGCAGCGGCCGACCATAATGGCTCACAGAGGACCTGTCCATATTGTATGATTTAAGAAGCATATCCATTACACACCACACACATCACACCCACAAACACTCAGACACACACACACACATGCTCCAGACTGCTGCTGCCTCACCGTGGGTTAACACCATCTGCTGCTGATCAGGAAACACCAGCTTTGCACAAGTCAGTGTCTCTAATTATCTACCTAGAGCAAAGGGAGGCCGATCCCCACTAATCTCCACAATGTGTTCTGCTTCCCATTCCCACCTGTGCCCCAGTGAAGGGGGGCCTTGTGGGAGGACGTGGGGTCTCTGTGTCAAGGGACCAGGGACCAGGTGACGCTGCAGTGCCGGTCCCCACGACAGAAGCTCCGCCGCTTGGTTTGGCTGGCAGCTGCCTCCCCCCACTGAGACATCCCACAGCTGACAATCCCCAAGTACTGACAGGGGCTCCTTTCAGTGTCAATGGCCTCATATATTAGAGCTAACCGCCTTTGTGGCGAGCGAGGGTGTCAGGCCTTTTGGCCCGACAGCGCTTGTTACCATGATGAAATGTAGATTGAATGGAGGGGGTCTGTGTCTCAGGCACGAGAGCTCGGACTCCCCCGGCCTTTGTGTCCCACGCATGGCTATTGTTCGGACCCATTGAGCGGCTCTCAGGAGGAGGAGGTGGGGAAGGAGGGAGGTGGGTGAGAATGAGTTACATCTCTTCATTTCTCCCCTGATCTCCAGCTCATCTGTCAGCCGTGGGAGGATAAGCATGTATTTTACACGCTTGATTTGTTGCTAAGTGAGGGCCGGCCATTGTCGGGGTTGTTTGACTAAATCATGTTCATGGCAATCAGTGTGCATAATAGTTTTGTTTGCGCTTTAGTGGAATAATCAGATATGAATCAGCTTGATTTTTTTTACTTTTTGATTGCAAATGTGAAAGTATGCGGAAATATTTATTCCCCTTGAAAAGTCAAAAAAGAAAATCCTGTAAGCTTTGATAGAACCTTTTTTTTAGTCTGACCACATTATGTCCTCTGCTTTAAATTTGCCCTTTGTGTGCTTATATCCATGTTCTTATGAGACAGAGACAAATCACTGGCCTAGAGCTGAGGACATGGCTATGTCCCTCGCCCTCGTCAGACAAAAGTGACGCGCCTTCCTGGCGCCTGTGTCGTCCTTTCATCTCCTACTCCCCGTTGAGGTGAAGATGGATGGTTCCCCTGGCTCAAGAACGCCACATTCAGCCTCTGTGCTGGCGCATTGTCTCGTCCTTCTGTCCCTCTTTAGCTCTTTAGAGGTTAGTCTGTCCAAGGCTGGTTAGCAACCAATGACAGCCTTTCCTAAATATCCATTTTTACACTCTCTCTCCTGTCCCTCCGAGCGCCATTAAAACCCCTTCTGTTTAGTTAAAGAAGATGCAGCTGTATTGTTCTCGTACAGCTGCTGTGTATTTGTCAGTATGCGTCTAAAACCTGCCTTATAAAAAATAAACAGCAGTGTTTTTCTACCATAAATACAAAAGTAATTTCAGTCTGAGAAATAATAAGAAGTATCACACTCATGAAAAAAGAAGAAGGCAAACAAGAGTTCTTATTATAACAAAATTTTAATTTAAGAAAATAGAAATCCTGCACAATAGGACACATCAGTTCCATTTCTGACATTTCATCACCACAGATATCAGATAAATTACAGTATTTGCTACTCTGGTAAAAAAAATCCTGTGAGAATATTAGAATATTTCTGTATAAACAATGCAGAGGAGACAATTCATGGAACATAGCAGCAGTTTGCATGGTAGAAAATATACACAGTATGTACAAGCTGTGGCACCAGCCATCACTTCAACAGTTCATTTCACAATCTTGTGTGAGCTGCTTGGCTCATTGATCCAAACAGCAGAGGTCAGTTTTTAAGAGAGTCCTGCTCACTTGGTCATCGACAGGCTGTGTAACGTGGAGGTAGTGGTGGGCAGAGGCTGGCAGAGTGAGCAGGGGCAGGGCATGCCCGGGAAGTGCCTGTAGGTGCTGGCCAGGTGGAGGGGGTCCTTCAGAAGGCCCTGGACCGGAGCGTGGAAGCCCAGGAAGGTGGAGGACGGAGGGGAGTGCGGGGCTGCAGCGGGAGACGCCGTGTGATGCTGCAGGGCTGACGGCGTGCTGGCCACCAGAGAGTGCAGAGACTGGGCCAGAGGGTGCAGCGGGAGGTGGGCAGTGGGGGCTGCAGGGGTGATGGCGGAGTGGGCAGTGCGGCTCTGGACCGCAGCACTGCCTCCGTAAACATCCCCAACCAGCTTCTTCATCTCCTCCAGGGAGCTGGACAGCATGAGGATGTAGTTGCGAGCCAGCAGCAGGGTGGAGATCTTTGACAGCTTGCGGACTGAAGGTCCATGCGCGTAGGGCATGACCTCTCTCAGGCCGTCCATGGCCTGGTTCAGGTCGTGCATCCTTTTCCTCTCCCGGCTGTTGACTTTCAGTCTCAGGTCCTGCACCTCGTCCTTGCTGAGATCAGACCTGGCCTTCATTTTCCCGCCCCCGCTGCAGCGCTCCGACCTGCCGTGGTCCCCCTCGCCGTCCGCTCGGTTTTCGTGGCAGTACGTCTGGAACATCTTGTTGGAGAAGAAGCTCCCGGCAGAGTCGTCCACCACCAGGTCTGGGGATGAAGAGCGGCTGCACATGGAGCCAGAGTCGGAATCCATTTCGGCAGATTAAAGTTGGGAGTCCAAAAACACTACCCTGAATGCTGGGAGCTGGAGTTTAAATTGCTTCCTAATTCTCTACTTCCAGGCTGATCCGGGTCCCTGTAGTGTCACCGCAGCCTCTCAGTTTGTGCTCTTCAGTGTGATGATCAGTCTGTCCACAGGAGTGAGTCTGTCTTAACTGTCACCCTGTGGGCCCACTGGGGTGTATTTATACCGCCGGCGTAACAAAGGAACAATAAAGCTGCATAATGAGACACTTAGAGCCCCAGCCAATTGCAGAAGGGACACACTTTCACCCCCCTCTCACACCTCCTTCCTGCAGCCCCCACTTCACCTTCCCACACCCACGTTTAACTCCCCCAACCCTCATGAACCCCTACACATTAACCAAAACAGGTTCACATGGTGTGTTAAGCTGCACAGCCAGGAGTTAACTGGGACTGTGATGAAACTTATATTAAAGATAGTAGGGGGAGATATGATCATGTATCTTTTTTTTTTTTTATCATACCATATAATTTTTAAAAATCATTTCTATGTTGCAAAACCAGCAACCAAACTGCATTATGGTAATATTTACATAATTTGGACAGCACTATTTATTTGATCCTTGAGAAAATACTTACTTCATTTATCAGGTATTTAATTCACATATAAATATACAGAAATTGGCTTTATCATGTGGTTTATTTATTGATGAATTACCAGAAATGGTCCTGTAAACAGCTCAGGCTCATGCTTAATGTTTTATTATGTTTGTTGTATTTGTATCATTGCCCTGGTTTGTAACGTTTTTATATTATTAAATTATTTTGCTATGTAAAGAACTATGTAACAGTTTTTGAAAGGTGCTATATAATTAAATGCATTATTATCAATAATATTATTATAAATTGGTGGTATTTTGAACAG
Organism: Serranus cabrilla; assembly: GCA_903364295.1. Classification (NCBI taxonomy): domain Eukaryota; kingdom Metazoa; phylum Chordata; class Actinopteri; order Perciformes; family Serranidae; genus Serranus; species Serranus cabrilla. The sequence continues at coordinate 283,255 of CAFUXE010000068.1, read as the reverse complement.
TTACTCTCTTAAAAAATAGATTACTTGAAGGAATTACGATTATTATTATTATGTTTTAGATCCAGTTTGTCAGCAGGGTTGCAGAAAAACAACTGGCCTGATTTTCAGGAAACTTCAGGAAGAACAAAATAAATGTTAACGTCATTAACAATGAGACTCTGATCCTGGCCTTGGAAGAGGTCTGCGCTCTCTAAGTTTGTCTTTGTTTTCTTTGCTTTAAAAATTCATGCATTTTCCATAAAAGGATTTTTCTTTTAAAGTGCAGTAAACAGATTGTGCGTGTGCAACCGACACAAAACAATGGCAGAGGAGACACAAAGCCAGGAGACTGTCAGGAGCCAATGTATTTCAAAAGTATTTAGAATATGTTACTTAATGTCAGTAACCAATGTAATGAGTTATCTGTCATGTTTTAAAAGTAACACTCTCAACACTGTGTGCAAAAAAAATAAAACAAGGTCAAAAGTTGAATTAAATTTGCAGACAGAGTATTTCTTTTTATTGCAATAATGCAAAAAAACGTTTGTGTAATCATCCGGATATGGAATCAATACACATATGTGATGTGTGCTCCTTTAAGCTGCAGCAGTATGGACTCACCACATACATTCAAAGTGCAGTAAAAGTGAGAGTGCGGACCACAGATCTGCCAAAGAGAAAAAAAGAGCGCATTTTATCGCCCTGTTCCATAACACCAGATATATGATGCCTTCAAGGCCTTATTTACATATGGTATCCATGAGACACTTTGGGGAAAGGTATGAAGCACCATATGAGGTGCTTAAACATGTAAAGAGCAGCGTTAATGGCAGACTAGGTACAATTCAACCAGGAGCCCGAGACAAAAGAGGTCAGATAAATTTGACTTGGCTCCCCAAACAGTCTGTGAAATCACACCACTATCACTGGAAGGGGGTCCTTCACATGGGGAGGAGGTAGTTAAAAAGATACTAAAGAGTGGGCGCGCCATTGTCTTCCACTAATTCAACCGTAAAGCTACTAGCACTTTCTCAGGTTTTTTCACGCTCGCTTGAAGTATTTTATTCTTTCTCTTGCTGTCAGGAACACCAGACAAACTTTATCTCACATAGAGAAGTTTCCATGCCGGGCTTAATGTCCAGCATGTATCTGTTGATCTAATCTTGTGCCTGGATCAAGCCGACTTTTCAGCAGCTCTGTCTGTGGTGTTCAGAGGCTGCGTTTCACCGCTCGGCTCAGGAATTTCCTGCCGCCTTCTGCCAAGCAAAGCCTCCAGTGAGGCAGAGCTGCAGGGCCACGAGTTTGAAAATATAATAATACTCATGTGCTACAGCAGCCGTGGTAGCAGAAGAGATTAGCAAAAGCTTGGATGCAGCATTGATTCTTGCCCAGAGCATAATAAACTGCACAGCGTTTATACAAGGTTTTATTGAGTTCAGATGGAGGAAACATTTTGGAGGCGTCATGGCTGGAATGTGTTTCCATCACTGGAGAAACTATTTGCTTTTCTCTCCTGTGCACAGCGGGACGCCTGGTTTATGTTTACCCAGCAGCAGTCGACGTTCTCCTGCAGCCGTGGGCGTCTTTGTGCAGCTTCACGATAGTTCGGCGAGCAATTCATGTGTTTCCATGCTCAAAAACACCAAACATGCTTTTATCTGTCATGCCTCCATTAGGGTGCCTAAGGAGGTTTTTAGTTTCCTTATACAACAATCATTGATCAGTCATATGACAATGTATATAAAACATTATCAACATGACTTTCTTTGAAAAATAGACTTCACCATATATTGTTAGTCTAAGGTATAGTGCAGTTAGACACAGGTATATATAAAAAATCCTATCCTGGTTCAAAAAAATATCTGCATGAAAAAGGCCAAAATGCATTGAAAAAGTTATGTTATTTAAAAAATACCTGTATACCACCGGTGGAGGAAGAATTCAGATCCCTTACTTAAGTAAAAGTTCTAATACCACAATGAAATTACTCCTCTAAAAGGTAAAGTCCTGTATTTAAAACTTACTTAAGTAAAAGCACAAAAGCATCAAAATATACTTAAACTATCAAAAGTTAAAGTACTCATTGTGCAGAATGGCCCCATTCAGATTGCTTTATATATTCTAAATTGAATTATTAGATTACTTTTATTGATGCATTTATGTAAGCAGCATTTTACTGGCTCATTTTAACTACTTAATACACTTTGATTAATTTATAAATATGCATAATCATTTTAAAATTAATTGTATTTTTTCATGTTAAATCTTGACCTGAAAATCAACTAGAGCTGTCAGATAAATGTAGTGGAGTAAAAAGTACAATATTAAATTCTAAAATGATGACTCTTCAATAATGATTTAGGGTAAGTTTGATCCCATTTGGAGTAAAATAGGTGATATGCTTTAGGCATTTTCACAATTTAATAATGTGTTTCAGTGCATGAAAGTTCATTACAACACTTTACAGCTTTCCATTGTTTTCCAGTAGGTGATTTTGTTTTAAACCTGCTTTCTATTCGCTAAAATCCCCTATTTATATGTATTACAGATGCACCTTGCTAGCCATTTTAGCTAGCTAGCATTAGCTGACAGCTTTACTCGCCCCTCCCCAGCTCTGCCCTCTAGTCCAAATATGGTTCTGGTTTAAAAAAAAATCTGGTTAAAGAAACCAAGATGGCGAACACCAAAATGCCAAACTTGCAGCTTCAAGACAGCATCCACAAACAAACTACGTGGCTACACCCACGTCTGTTATCAGTCTGTGCGTGGGGTTTGCATGTTTGATGGACTTGTCTCACTGCTCTGCACCTCTGTGTGCGAGTCAAAGTCAAAAAGTGACCCACAGAAAGTTAGGAGCGGGAGTTGAGAGGGCCCTCAGGACCCCCCACCACCGCTCCATCAGGGGGCCCTGCAGGGTGCTGCGGCTCAGCCAACATTCAGTGATATTATAATTGGGGAACCCTGAGAGCCAACACGGGCCATTTATTTGGAGCATATGGATTTTCCCATCGTTAGGCTCGGAGCCAACATGGCTGCTGGACTCTCCTTTGCTAATTGGGTCAGGTCCTAATTAACTATGTTGGACACAGATTTCATTCTTTTCCCGTCTTTCAGAGCTTTTAATGGCTGGTCCTGTGCCACGACTTTCACCGCGCTCTCCACACTCCGGAGAGAAGAAAACGATCAATAATGTTTCTTTAATGGTTTTAATAAATTATCTATAAGTTGAGGAAAAATGTGCCAAGGCCGCTCATTAACTGTACATGAGGTTAGATTAGTGGGATTGTCACTCATATGAAAAGATGGAGCAGTTGTGTGTCGGTGAAATCACTAAGAACACATCGAAGGATCATTAAAGGGGCTCGAGCTGAATAAAAGGAGTGTAATCAGTCCTTCTCTTACTCCATTACTATATGCATGAGCCAGATAAATCCCATTCTCCTGCTCATTCTTATTCTTATTCATGTGTTTACAGAGCCAACGGGCCACACAGAGAGACACAAGGATCCCCGAGCTTTGTGTTTTACAAATGAAAGCGTAGCCACCCTCCATGTTTCCACATAATCCTTCATTTTTTAACCCTGCATCAGAGTGTTTGACTTTCTTCTCTGGACGCCACCTTTCAGCGCCCTTCATCCAATTCAAGAGTTTTTTTTGGGGCTTTAGAGACCCCCTTTCTGTCCCTCACCGGGGGCACTCCACTGAAAGTGCTCAGGTGACCAGAAAATGAGGGCATTATTACAGGCATATGCTTGTAGCGACAGAGGATCAGGCTAGATTAGAGCCTATCATGGCTCAATAAAGTGCTAAGCTGAAGAGCAAACCTGTGCTGTGTACCGTGAGGCTTCCTTCTCTCTCTGCTGGTCATTGTTTAACAGGATCAGTGTGTAGATCTGTACACACACACTGGGCTTTAATCTGGGCCTGTGGTCGGGGAGCAGACCCCAGCAGCTTCTGTTTACCACCATTTTTCTCGATGTCGCTCAGGAATTGCTTCATCTATGGATCTAATTTTTTTCCCTGCGAGTATAAATGTCTGGGGAGCGAGATATAAAATTGTTCCACAAAGTGTCCGACAAGTGTTTCCGAGGACGAGGAGTGCTGCCCTTTGTTATCTCTCACCGCCGGGACAAACTGCTCGGTGATTTATTCATTTACACTCCCTGAAACAATTGCATTATCTCGGCCGCAACAAAAAGACACAAAGGCGCTATGAAAATCCCCTCGGATGTTTATGAGTCACTAAAGAGTCCAATAACTTTCCCCTTCATCTTTAAGCGGCCGCGGAGGGTCGCATGCTGTGGAGGGCTGCGGGGCGAGGGGGAGTCAGGAGGGGGGACACAGGCCCAGGGAGAGGTGCTGATTGTGGGGAGGATAAAAGGAGTCCAGGCCTTCTCCTCCGGAGCTGAATGGGCCCCGGTCAGCAGGCTGTCCCATACACTGGCCTGCTCCATGCTGCTAGAACTTCATAAATTACCCCACAATTACCCCGAGGGGACGCCGAGGGAGGACAGACACAGGGGAGAAGGGGGGAGAGAGTGAAATTGGAAAGGGCAGGAGCGGTTGCGGAGCAGACCGCCGTCAGGAGGCGCAGGGCCCGGGTCCAGATGTTGGCCTTCAGGTGGCCAGGACCCGGATGATGGCGGCCTCCTGAAGCCTGTCACGGCTCAATGAGGAGGACTCGCATTTTAAAGCGGCACTGTGTAAATCCTGGTTTTTCACAGGTTGCTGTAAAACGGACATTACATTAATCAGATTGCTGACTTCTGTTCTTCTTCTACAGCCACATTTTATCCATTAGTTATGTTTAGAAAAGGCTCTCTCACTTTCTTGATGAGTTCTAACTGGTTTTAATACAATAATTGCTCATAATCTGAGGGGATTATGAGTAATTAGGGGAATCTAATGGGATTTTTATAGCGCCTTCGTGTCTTTTTGTCTTTTTAGGAGGAACTGTGATATTTTCAAACCATGTTTTTGTATCTAAGTAACTAATACGAACAACGATATACATTAAAATTGGAGCAGTTTTGAGTAACACAGTAACTTTAACATTATATTTCATCCACTCTTGGAACTTGGGGATGTTACTATTTTAATTCTGATTGAAAATAAATTGAACATTTTAATTATTCAAAATAAAAGTAGAATGGGTGAAATTGTGGTACATTCCAGAAAAATATGGCAGTTACATTACATTTAATGCTATGTACTTGGTCTTCTTTAAGAATGTGAATGACAGCAGTTAGGACATAAAACCAATGATCTGTTGATGTTAAACAGTCAAGACCTGCTCGTCTAATAATGGCCTGAGGCTTCAATGCAGGAAAAAGTGAAAACTCAATCGAACCACGGGCGTGGAGGTGGAGAAGTGTAATGTCCCTACTTGGAACTGTGTCTTTCTTTATGAAAAAGTGTTTCGGTAGAGGATTTATTCTTCTCTTTGACTGGCAGAAATGATCCTGGTCCAAATAGTTACTGCAGACCTGATGGTAACTCTGTCAGGATCCATTTGTAACACAACAAGCCACAAATTCAGTTCGTCTGTATCTAACAAATTCTATGAAAACAAGTTTTTGTGCACAAGAAGAAGGAAGACACCTCCAGTGGTGGAATGCAAATAAGTGCATTTACGCAACTACTGTAACTCAAGAATTTTGAGGTACTTGTACTTTACTTGAGTATTTCCATTTTATGTAGCTTAATACTTCTACTATTGTACTTTTAACTCCACTATATTTAACTGACAGCTTTAGTTACTTTTTAGGTTTTTATTTAACAGTGAACTTTCCCTTTAATTACAAGAACGGGCGATTACACAGAGATAAAGAAAAGTGTGTGAGTATAAAGTTTTGGCGGATTAGGAAAAGGACTGAAACAGTTACAATTAAAATCCTGATCAATCAGAGAGAATCACACACACACACACAGACAGAAGCCTTTAGAGATGCACACACTTCTACACAACGCACACACAAAGTGTATCTGTTCAGCATTGTGCTGGTCACACTTTTGAACAGTTGGCTGCTCACTGGTGCATGGGGGCGGCTTTGTGTCGGCGGTCTGCAGACTTCTGCCGCTCTGCCCCCCCTCCCCCCTCCCCCCTGCATCCCCTCGT
>CAFUXE010000068.1:258443-271643 GCA_903364295.1 Serranus cabrilla | reverse complement strand
ATCATTGATATACGCATATCACGGGGAAAGTGAGGGTTAAAGAGTGGGAACGTACCAGGACATTGTGATGCAAAGGGAGCAGGAGGGTTAAACCAGGTTCTACTCGGCCCCCTGACCCGGGAGCTCTTTGATGCCGCGGCCTGAAGGACCTGGGCCTCCAAAGGGGGGCTCAGCGTGGCGCGGCCCTGGGACCAGACCACTGCCACGGAGCCAGCGGGATTCGGGGACGTGCCTTTGTGCTCCAAAGAAAATGTACGTGGCTTTGGGTGGGGCTGGGGGAAAGGTCACATACAGGGAGCATGGGGAGAGAGCAAAACAAACACGCCACGGCGCTTTCTCAGCGGCTGCGTGACGTTTTATTAGAAGGATAAACCTTTTTCACAAGGTTCCTTCACACTAATGTTACGTTTACATGCACCGCATTCCCATAGTTCAAGTATATTCAGGAGGGAGAGACGGCTGGTTGAAAAGAAAAGCCTTAAAGAAAGGAAAGGAGGTGATAGATCTTATTGATCAGGTTGGAGCTTTAGATTTAAAGGCACAGCGCGCAGTTTCTTTAGAAAGTCCCGGTACAAAGAAAGACAGATTCAAAAGGAAAAGTTATTAAAGCAGCTCTTCTGGTAGCAGAAGTTTAACTCATTTATAGAGGTTTCCAAAATAAAAAGGGCCAACAGAGCATTCACAGGCCGTATAGATACAGTGGGAGCAGAGTGAAGGTGCTGCTTTGACAAAAGCATAAATAACAACATACAGATAACTAGATATAGCTAAATAAACAATATGTGCAGGAGACAAAAGTATGATCAACACTGCATGGAAAAATAAGACTGCCTTAAAGTACCGGATGACTTTTACGGAAATAAAGAATGTTTTAAGGAAGGATAGTTACATGAGATGCATTCAAAATAAATTTTCTCCTCTAAAGAAAATGTGTTAATCAATTTACTGACTTATATAAATTACAGGGATGGATTCTATAGCTGCTCCTCAAAACAAATATAAAGACACTATTATGACCAATAAAAGTTGTGAGCCAAACTTATTTAGTAGTATTTTTAATTAAAAATTCAAGTTTCGGTGGATTTTAAGAGGTTAAATATAATATAATTTCAGAATATTATTTTCCTTGGAATTTAAGACAGTGTTCAATCTAAGGACATAAAAAAACAAGTTTACAAAAGTAAAAAAAATCTTAATCTTTTTTGGTAGAACCTTACCCTTACCTGGTAGCAGCAGGAGGGTTTTAAGAGTTTAAATATTATAAAATCATTTTCTATAAATATTTTCAAACGAATTTTAGTCAGCACCCGAGCTGTTGAGGAATCAGGGCTGCTCATCTGCAGTGAGTGGGAGTTCGACATCATCAGCTTCAGAGGAATTCACAGTGAATCACACAGTTGAAAATACCACAGAAGGTAAATGTCAAACCCCCAAAACACAGCAAGCATCAAACCTCCGGATCGATTCCTGCCGCTGTGAGCACGCCGGAGCTCTGTTACACACGCTGTGACATCACAGCGGCTCGCTGGGAGTCCTGCTGCAGGTTAGAGAGTCACTGCTTAAAGCAGCTTTAATGTCAGTTTGACATTTGGTGTTCACCTTCCTTTACTTATATAATATTTAAGTCTTTGTCTATAGATTACTGCTGTCATCAGCGTGTTCCTGTGAGCTCTGAGCTAACAGGTGGACTGAATATCATGCAGAAAGAAATTAAGTAAAAAATGCTTTAATCTAACAGTTAATGCACCTACTGTACATGTGATGTTCTTACAGTTGCCACATCAGATGCTGCTACATATGACTGAAAACTTATATTTTTTATCAGCTATTTAAAACCATCTTCTTTCTCTCTTTGTGTGTGAGTGTGACTCTGCATGTTTGACTCCCACTGATTAACCCTTCAGAGAGGATTGAGGAGCAAATGTTCAGGATTTCATGCGCCCACTAGTGGTTGCACTCACACATGTCACCTGTTTGTCTGGCAGAGTGATGCAGAGCAGGACAGTCTGCCTCTACAGGAGCTGCTGGGAAGCTACCAGCTCATTCACACTAGAAGAAGCTGAACTACAGTAAAGCTACTTAGAAAAACTATTTAGTAAAAGAAATATCCAATTAACAAGGTGCATGCACCTTAAAGCTCATACGAACAGCAGGAAAATGAATGTTTACATACTGATATCATGTTTTTCTATAACTACAGCATGCCATGTATTTACAACGTGTGTGTGTGTGTGTGTGTATGTGTGTGTGTGTGTGTGTTGTTGGGGGGTATAAGTCCTGAATTTGCTCGTTGCTGCCAGATTGGTCTCCACCTGTGTTGATTTTCCTGTTTTTACTTTAATTGCCCTTTCTGTTGTGTGTTTTCCCACAAATCCCACTGAGAATAAGACAAACCCATTTATTGAAGAAAAAAAAAATGCAGCTTTTGTATTATCTCACTACAACTGAAAGAATTAAGAGAAAAATATTTGCCTGAACATTTGATCTATGAATAACATTAAAGAAAAAGGGGTTCAATTACAGTACAAAAGCAATAGTAAAATAAAATAATAATAACAAATTCCTTTTCTTTTACAGCCATATTGCAAAATGTAGTTCAACTACTAGTTCAATCACATGTAGTTCACTACTCCCAACAGAGAGTGATGCTGAAAATATGAAATATATCTTTTCTTTCACTGGATCATATTCTTGAAAAGCTTTTTTTTATGATATTACATCTTAAATCTTAATTAAAAACTTTTTCGCTTCATGGTGTACACACAGTCATTTTCCAATTACATGATAAAAACAGAGAATTATTTAACTTCTATGATCAATTTTTCCATTTCCTGATTTGACAAACACACACACACAGCCCAGACCTCTCTGTTCTCTGCCAAAGGCTAAGACGTTCATTTAAGATAGATGGAGTGTATTCGAGTCACTCATTTCCACTCTGCCCATGAATAATGCAGAGCAGACAGCTGATGAGGCACATTCGCTTGTCAAGTTGAGAGGCAGGCGCACAGTTACATAAGAGCGCTGGCGGTTGAGGATGTCTGACAAGCCTGCCTTTGAAGAAAGCACCCCCACCACCTTCACCCCCCGCTGGGACTCACCGTCATCCTCCCAGGGCCCTGAACTCACCACCTTGGCTGGGATGTACAGGAATGATGAAAGAAAGGAGCAATTTAAAAATCATTCCAAGGCTAAATAATCCCAGAAGGTTTAATTTCATTAACGAGGTTGAATCGTGGGCTTTTATCCTGAGATGGAGCTCTGTTTACATCAGTTCAAGCTGTTTTTATGCTTTTTAATTTAACTAAATGTTATTTAAAGGATAATATAGAAGATACAAGCCCTGAAAATTCACTAATTTGAGATTTACATCAACGCTACCCCACTTCTTCCCATATCTAGCAGTGAATATATGCCTTTTCTATATTTAATAGCGTCGGCGTGTTTCGAGAAGTGGGTCCAGACCGAGGTCGACACGTGCCTCCTCAATCTTTTATAAGAGTTAATGCAGAGAGCGAGGGCAAGCTGCAAAAACCTGCTCCTGCGGGAGACCTGCAGGCACAGGGAAATTACAAATCAGCAGCACTATAAACCAAGCAGCCAGCAGAGAGTCTTCTGTGGTGCACAACCTGCTTTTCTTCATGCATATGTTAGAGAAACGCTGATAAACCCGAGCAGACTGAACCTCCTGTTTGTGCGCTAACAGGCCCGCAGCAGGCTTTCCAGGTGCTAATCTGCTGCATTTCTGATTAAAGGAACAGGGGAAGGAAAGTTCTGCGTAAACAACCGCGCTTCCCTCTGGGTTTTCTGTCGCTTCGCGCAATGTGTATGTTATGTAATTGCAAACTTTTGCTGACTTTAAACTGACTTTTATTTACGGAGGAGACGCAGTTCAAGAAGTCCTTCAGAAAAGGACACAAAGCTTCACTTCGCCTCACCTTTAATTTCCCTTCCACTCAAACATCATTTGGCACAAAAACACAATCACCCAGCCGTAATATGACCATAACCAATATCTCATCCCCATCCCATCAGTCCTGGTGCGAGCAGAAGAGGATTATGAACCCCACTCATAGTCGGTAGATAAATTGTCATATTATCACCTCCCATTTCTCTCTAAATCTACGGCTCCAAAGCTCCTCAAGTTTTGGGAAAGGAGACAGCGGCGATATCCCGGGGCGGAGGAAGCCTCTCTCTCTGCTTTTCTTCTCCTCCTCTCCTCCCCCGCTCACTCTCTGAAAAGTAATTTAATTCCGCTGTCAGTTTATCCCGTGAATAAAAGGGATGAAGAGGAGGAGAGGAAGAGCTTGAGGGGCTCACGGCTGTGTTAACTTTGTCCTTCCTTTTACCGCCTCTCATGCTAAATTATAAAAGCTTGGAGCTAACAAGGATGTCATGATCACAGGTAGTTGTGTAACACACAAATCCCATGTAACTGTGAGTGTGTAGCTCAAAGGCAAAGCATGTTATTCAAATGTTACTCAAGTCCTTTAAAACCATTAGAATGCTCAAACACACACAGATACATCAGCAGTTTTTCCTACAAACATGAGTGGATTACTGAAAGGATCTGCTGGCAGCTAAAGAGGTACGTTCTGACTAAGAGGAGACAAAAAATGACCACAAAGATGCATAAGCACAAAAAGACCATTACAACAAGAACAAAACAACTGCAAAGAAATGCAAAACAACAATAAAGAGACACAAAAACAACTACAGAGAGACCAAAACAACTGCAAAGACACTACATGACTACAAAAAGACACTAGACAACTACAAAGAAATGAAAAACAACTACAAAGAGACACAAAATAACTATAAAAAGGCACAAAACAACTACAGAGAAATTAAAAACAACTACAAAAAGACACAAAACTACAAAGAAATGCAAAACAACTACAGAGAAATTAAAAACAACTACAAAAAGACACAAAACTACAAAGAAATGCAAAACAACTACAAAATTACAACAAAGAAATTCAAAACAACAACAAAGAGACACAAAACAACTTAAATTAATGCAAAACAACTACAGGGAGATGCAAAACAAACTAAGAAGAGACCAATAGAAAACTACAAAGAACACAAAAACAACTAAAAAGAGACACAAACTGAATACAAAGAGACACAAACTGAACACAAAGAGACACAAACTGGCTACAAAGAGACACAAACGGGCTACAAAAGGACCAAAACAACCTGAAAGTACCCAGAGATCAGGGGTCCTAAACAACAGCTGATGTTACTAAATGGTGCTTTGTGTATGATGAAATAAAACAGAAAATTAGGTTTAAACAAGGACAGGAAAGGTAAAACAGAGAGTTTTCTCTCCTGGTATCAGTCATCACAGCCTGACCTTAACCGGCGTCTGTCTGGGGGCGGCCAAACCTCCGCCTGACAGAAAAGGTAAGCTCCTGATTAATGATATTTCTCAGCGGTGGAATATTCATCTGTGTACAATCTTGTGCCACCATCAGCACTCTCGGCCCGGCTCAGCAATGTCACTGTGACTTTGCAGAAGCTCTCGCTGCTCCAGGACCATCTATTTTATGGCACGTTTACGGGCGAACAAACATTACGCGCTGTTTTCAGTGACCTCAGGGGAGCTGGAGGGGGGAGAGAGGTGCAGCGCCGGAGAGAGTTAATTGGACTTCAAGAGTAATTGGATCCTGTGTGTGTGTGTGCTTCTGCGTTTTGCTCGTGTGCATGTTGAGTTAACATACAGACTTGTTTAAGGCTAATGGAGTGCAATAAAACATGAAACATCTAGCGTGTAGTGTCCACAGCTGCTGACAGGGGGAGCTGTGGATCTCCCTCCCAGTCTGACTCCACCGTGTCAGATCCAGTGGGCAGACCTGGCATGTTCTCACGTACAAAATCACACATCAGCAACCACCATGCTGTGTGACATCCTTCGCTGTAGATGTGTTTTGATACATGCAATCACAGGGTCTGATTGCAGCTTATATAACTCTCCTTGTGCGTTGTGTTAATTGGAAGAGAGGCAGAAAAGGAGAGAAAGGAAGAGGAAGTGTGTTGATATCAAGTGTCTCTCTGTGGGGGACTTTAAATCTCCTTTAAACACCCGGCAGTGCAGGAAAGCCACGGGGCGTCCCTCGAGGCTGTTTTACCTGCAGTGTGTGTCACAGAGGGAGAGAGGAAGAGGACACGGAGCTGTCAGCATCCCCACGAGAACCAAAGCCTCGGCACAGTTTGTATGTGAAGGCCACAGAAATAAGAATAAAAGGAAAATGTGTTCAGGAGCTACAACGATGTGGACATAGAACTGTTTCCTAACAGGGCTGCAGCAGGAAAAATCCTTTTAATTCTAATGTTTGATGTCTAAAAATTATTTAAAGAAACAGGGACTTTTTTGATTGGATTATAAACAAATGGAACTGATAATGGGTCACAAGTAGACTTTGCTTAGCTTTAAAGAAGTAGATTTGGGAAATATTTCAGAGCCACATGAGAAGATAGTACCTCACTCTTGCCTGTATGTTAAGTACAGAGCTTCAATTGGAGCTTGGTTAGCCTAGCTTAGCATAAAGCCAGGCACAAACTGGTGAAAATTGGATGGCATGATGCCACTTTTCAGGTTTGATACCAAAACTGATACGGCAAACTTATATCTGCCAATACCAATCCAACACTTTCCACCTTAAAAACTAAGCTGTTAATTAAAAAAATATTCAGAATCCCCTTTGCTGAACCTGGCCATCTAGACAAATCGTGGTCAACCTATGAAACGACTACTCCCCTAAAAACGCCAAACAAACACCAAAATGGGTCATAATAACCTCCTGGCTCATGATTATGTGGGTTATTATGAATTGGTGCTCTACTATTTATAGGTAGAAGTACAAATAGTAAATGAGTCTGAAAAATGAAACATAACAATGGCAGGATTTACAGCAGGGCTGATGCCGTTAGTTTAAGGCAGAAGCTTTTAGTCAAGTTGAACTTTATTGGCTTCCTGCACAGAAATGTCTCTGAGGATGAAAAAGGGGATTTAGCCCCCCTGGTGTGAGCTACTTTCATTGCCCGCGATGCCTCTTGGCTCTTGGCATTGTCACGTACGTTTCCCAGCTTCACACCAGGCCACACATCTCTCATAAAAATCCCCCTCACGTTCCCTGCACAGTAACGAGCCCAGTACACTGTAGCTTCTATTTTTACGAGCCCGTTAAGCAGAGAGCTTTTACTCCTCCGATGCACCAGCCCGACACAGTAACTGAAAGACAACCGAGAGCGCTTTTTGGAGGGAATCTGAGTCATAATATGACAGAAATATTGATAATTTCAGGGTGAAAGCAGCCGGGGAGGAGCTGAGGAAATCAAGAGAGTGCGTAGCTTCACCGGAGGAAGGAGTGGAGCTGGAGCAGTCGTAATGTTGGGTGTCAGCTTGAGTTAAGGTGGCCATGTGCAGCTTCCAGTGGCTTCACGCCAGCCAGGCGGAGAAAGAAACACTCTGTTCGCCTCTCTGCTTCTGCTGTTTTGGCTCAGTAATTCTCTGCCATGCTCCATATGTTCTTGCAGACACCTTTAACCGTACATCATGAACATCTCAAGGGTTAAAGGGTAGCGTAAACTGTCTTATGCACCACATAGGAGCATTTTTTTATAAATCAGATAATCAGTGAATGAGCCCCAGGCTTTGAATATCATTCTGCTGCTACCGCTCATATCAAAGCACCAGCCGAGCCTCTGGGTGTGCTGTAATGTATGATCTAAGCATGCTGGTGTCAGATAGCTGTGAGCTATATGGATAATTCTGTCAGAGTGCATATAAAACACACCCTCAGTGCACTGAGATGGGGACAAAATCAAACAAACAGACGCATTGTGCATGTGGATGATACAGATTCCTCCAGGGAGAAGAGGCTCAGCGGGGAGCAGAGACAGACAGAGAAGGAGCAGCACAGTTCACTGTATTCACATGAGAATATCTCACTTTGTTTGTGCAGAGCAGATACACAAGAACTGCTCCGAGGGCAGAAACCTACTGGAAGTTACATATAGGGGGGTTTATGTCGAGGTATTGTAGGGCAATTGGATAAAAAAGGCTTTCTTTTCCCTTTGATAAGAGATGGAGCTTAATTCAGGAAGATTTAGTCCCTCAAAGTCCTGCTTTACATATTAAAATTGATAAATACACAGGCTCTGGGGAGTAGTGTACTACATGGATCAGGATGATGTCATTTTTCTGTTAAAGTTACCGAAAAAAAGGATAATCAGATTGCAGAATCATTTAGTAAAAATGAAGGTTATTAGCAGAATCACAACTTTAAATACATTTAATTTAAAGTACAAAGGATGAACTCTATGAATCCTCATGAATGAGTCTTTTGAAAACGTTTATGTCACACAATGGCTATTCTAAACATGCAACAGATGTGCTTTTAAAAACATTGTTAACATTGTGAAACAGAACTACTTGGAATAAGTTGGGAAAAACATCATGGTTTGCATTAAGAAAAAATGTCTGTAGATAACTAATAAACGCAGTTACGTAGGTGACGAAGAATAGATGATAGTTAATTTAAAGGGTCATTTAAAATACGTCAAATATGCAAAACATATGCAGTACGACTCATCCATCCCCCCTTTTTGTCCGCCATAAATTGACTTTCTTCTGACTTTCTTCTGTATCACCTCATTCCCTGCTTTCCTTCCATCCCGTCATAATTACTGCGGCCACTAGATGTCACCATCAACAACAAACATCAATCTATTTCATAGGCTATTTAAATGTGCACTTTATGGAGCTTTGTTTCTTTTTAAAAATGTACTCCTGTTGTTATTCAGTATTTATGTTCACTTAAATAAACGGTTTCAATAAAACTACTTTGACTTTGACTGAACATTTGCTCTCACTTTGCGATAAAAATATCAGGATATATATCGTAACTCGATATTCAGCCAAAATCTATCGTTTGGTCCATCTCGCCCTATGATCCCGTACCAAAGCACAGAACCAAAGACTGATCATCTGCAGACACGCAGCACTATTCAGCATCTTCATTTACTAAAAGACAAATTAAAGCCAGACCTCCCACATGAACTCAAAAAGTGAGCTATTAAAGTACAAGTTAGGTTAAAAGGGGTAAAAGTTCTCCGGGGAGGAGCTGTCGAGCTCACTCCTAATGTGTCCCAGGAGGAGGTTGCTTGAATGTGTATTTGTCAGGATGTGCGGTGCATATGATACGTCGCAGCCGGCGTTCAGTTGAAATAGTCTGTGATAGAAGATTACTGAGGATTACTAAGAAATACTAGGATTTGTGGTACAACGCTGACCTTGTGCGTTGCCAAAGAAATACTTGTTGGTCTTTGCAGATTTAACTGAAGTTTTATATCAAGGCCCTGATGGGAGTCTGCTAACGCTGGAAGTTTATCTCCTACAGGCAGTAAGCTGGTAGGTTCAGATGGGAGGCAGTCCAAACTGCTTCAAGGTGTTTCTGGCACGAAAACGCACCTCTTAAATATACATTACACGCATCACTGTCGAATGTAAGGCCCACAGTGGTATTGCTGTGGGCAAATTTATGGAGTTATAGGCAGAGGAGTGGAGGAGTGGGAGGAGGTGCGAAACCCTATGGAGAAATCACACGAAGATAAACAACAGAATATCACACAAGAGATTGGCTTAATTGAATAAATCAGCTTTGCAGGCAGTGTAGTCTGGTAGGATAACAAAGAAACCTTGAAGTTTTCTCTCTGCATAGACGGTTATATATCCCGACCAAACCTCAGAGAAGAAATCTGAACATGTTACAAGGGAAATATTCCTTTTTATTTAATATTTTTCAGTAAAAACACAAAACAGTTGGGGGGGAAATCTATTCAAAGCAAGTTTCAAACCAAAATTCATCATTAAATGATGAAACAACTATTGGAGAGATTACAAATAGGATGCAAATTAAAGTGCATCGTGACTGGAGACGTTGAACCTGGGAGCCAGAGGAGTCCTCTGTACTGCCACAAGCTTAAGAGAGGTTCAAAGGAATGCAAACCAGCTAAACGACTCTATTAGAGCAGGTGATAATGGTGTGTTATTGGTGGATTCATGCTGTAGACCGCTGCCTGCTGGGAGCAAACGGCTCGCTGGGTCTCCACGGTGATGAGAGGGAGAGCTGAGGTATCCATGGGAGAAGGTGGGCGTGATGTGATCCCCAGGGAGCGTTGTGGAGGAGGTGAAGGAGAGCTTAATGTCTCCGATGTGAAAGAGAGAGACTCAAAAACCAACAGGAGAAAAAGAAGCAGGGGAAACGCATGCGGCGCAGGAGACACATTACACCATTCTTAACATTTTAATGACATAAATACTAACATAAAAGATAATTTAATGCTTCACAGTTCTTTGTCGGATAAAAATATCTCAGTCATTAACACCGTGAGACAGTAAAACCATTAAGTGCTGACATGAATGTAGGCAGACAGGTTGGGACAAGTATAATTGCTGTCCTGAAGCTAAAAATCCATTTGTGTTAATGTGTTTTTTTCTGAGCTACAAGTGAGAATATCTTGGCGTGTATTGTGAATAAATGGTAATTCAATGTATTCATGGCCAGTAGGGGGCAGTGCAACAGCATTTGATGCCACTAGCTGTGTTTTCATTAAAGTCAACGAGAATTTGGAGCTTATTTTGAAATTTTGCATGAAAGAAAATGCAAATCAGGGACTTTTACATCAACTGGTTTGGAGCGAATAAACAAAGCTGCATAAAACGTACTTTGGTCTGAAGATGGCAGTGTAATGTATGGCTGTAGGTTAATCCGTCAGTAAACAGTAGAAGATGTTGAGATTGACTGACAGAGAAAAAACAACAACACTCAGGAGAGAAAATGGAGAAAAGTCTTCAGGAATTGGATTCAATTGGGCAACAAAAAACTGATCAGTTGTGTGAGTTAATGTCCGCTACGTCAGAACTTAATCAGAAAGTGTTTCCATCTCCCGTTGAGCACATTAACTATTTTCTTTCTGCCATTTAGCTACCCGGCAGGTAGCATACGGTGGATATATGTCATACGCTTTATAAAAGAAGTGAACATGACCAACATAACATCACTCTTGGGTTTTTGTTTTGGAGCCAGCTGCAAACTAAGTTAACATAATTTGACTGAAAAGTTGCACAAGTTAGCCACGCCCTAAAGCATACTCTGCTCTACAGTCTATTCAACTCTAAATGAGGCAATAATTTACACAATAAACTTCATGCTGTAATGAAAAAGACTATAAACTATTGATTGAGATCATAAAATCATTAGAAAAATGTTTACAGAGCTAATAAATCACGTGAGAAGTAGGTTTATTTTCTTAAAGACGTGTATACGACCGGACTTCTTTTTGAAGCCACAAGAGTCGCCCCCTGCTGGCCATTAGACAGAATGCAGGTTTAATGCACTTCACTTTTCAGACGCCATGTCCACTTCTTTATACAGTCTGGTTTATCTGTTTTGTTTTTTTGTTGCTGAGAACAGCTGCCAACTCAACAATCTCTTGATGAGAGCAGCGAGACTCAACCGAAATTAAAGTTGCGACCAAAACAATAAGCTGAAAGATGCTGAGGGAAACTGCTGAGCTGGGTTATTATTCCCTGTGGATTCTTCACTGCAAGCGACCTCTTTCACATCACACAGTCGTTTGATTGTTAATATAAAACATATTGACTGGTGCAGCTTAAAATAAAAACTGCCTCACCAGTGTTATAGATCCACACTGTACGTTATCTACCCGCCAACTCATAATATACCATCTCTCCTCACAGCACACACACTCATCAGAGGCTCTGTTGCTGCTCCTTTGTAATACTGCCTCTTGGATCCAGGTCGGGTCTAATTGGCGGCAGTGTGTGTGGCTGCTTAGGTTCTCTGGAGCCCAGAGAGGTCAGCGAAGTCAGGGTTCATTAGTGGTAGAGCCACCGCCATACTCCCTCAAGGATCTGTACGTTATATACCTCCAGCTATACCTCGTTTTATCTTCCCTGGTCAAAGCTGCTCCTTACTGTACATGCGGCACAGAGGAGAGCAGCCATTCATAATAGCAACAGGAACTGTAAGACTGTCATGGCAGCAGTAGTTACAGTACGGTGTTTGGATTTTGATCTTAGACCCCCCTTGTTACAGCACATCTGAGGTTTTAAACACATGCTAGCTTGCGCCAACAGGAGAGAATCAAGGTCACTGTCATTTTTTATTGTCAGACTGCTAAACGCAGTAAACACTACGATCCCCTCTGTGATAATGCCCAGCCATGTCCTATTATTAGTTTTTTCATTTTCAGAGATAGGGACAGAGGGAGTCCCAGAGGCTCCACACTAAACCCCTCTGCCTCTCACTGATGGGCTGCTGGTGATGGATGAGGGGAGCCCGGTCCAAAAGCAGAGAAAATGAAGCTTTCATTAGACAACGTAACCAAGCAGTTGTGAGCCATCGCCAGAGTCCCTCTCCCCGCACTCAGACACATTACCTACACACAAACAAAAGCACCTTTTAGATGCAATCAATGTGTTGTTCTTTTGCAGCAACCTCTGCACTTTCACGCACTGAACCTCGAGTCATTTTCCTGGACGGCCTGTGAGTGAAGGAAAGAGACTCTTCATGCTTCAGGAGCTGCTCACTGGTTACCACTGAGAGTGGGGCTTTAATATCCTCCTCCTGACAATATAAGGCACCTTTAAAGGGACAGTTCACCCCAAAATCAAAGAAACGTAAATTTTTTCTCTTACTTGTAGTGCTATTTATTTATCTGCATGGTTTTGCTGTGAGTTGCCATGTGTTGAAGATATTGATTGTAAAGATTTCTGCTTTGTCTCGAATATACTGGAACTACACAGACATTGGCTGGTGGTGCCCAAAGTGCCATCTTTGAAATTCACTTTACTCACAAAATGTAAATTAAATGCAGGAGAGAGAGGATGGGACATTGAAAACTTACTGGCTAAATGGCCAAAGATTATCGATACATATGAACAAGGTTTCCCTCGGGGATACAATCAATACAAAGAGGAGGGGAGGTGTTTAACTGCACAGAAAACATGTCTGCCTGTAAATCTGCGGTGGATCAGGGGTTTAACTTTATGTGGCTAATATTCACTGCAGGGATTTGCATGCAGTGATGATGTAACCAGGTTCGGGGTCATTCAAACGGAAATCACTAGGAAATTTCACCCCGTCTGGCGACACTTCCGTCCCCAGGGCT
>CAFUXE010000068.1:232951-258422 GCA_903364295.1 Serranus cabrilla | reverse complement strand
AAAAGTTCCTTGAGTCAAGTCCCAGTCCCTACGCCAGCTATCTGTAAGTGCACTACGAGTTCAAGGTGAACGAAGTGTTTGGAAACACTTTCTTAGAAGTGGGAGGGAAGACGAGTCTCTAAATATCCTGTTTGTCTCTTTGATGTTCCTCCGAGAGAAGAGAAGAGAAGAGAAGAGAAGAGAAGAGAAGAGAAGAGAAGAGAAGAGAAGATGACCCTGTACTTCTACAGGAGATTAAAATGATCACTGTTTAATTGCTACAGCTGTGATAAAAATATTCAGCTTATTATAAAAAGGTTGAAACCACTTTTAGAGGATCTCTTTACTATTCACTCCACTTGCTTTTTACCCCCTTCAGTAAGACACGGCATCCTTAAATATTGATGGAAATTTCCTGCGTCTTAATAAACCCCTTTTGATCTTCATTCATTTGCCCTCAGTTGTGTTTTTCTAAACTATATTTTTCCTCTTGAGCCCAGCGTTTCCAGAGGAGTGATGCAACGCCGTGGCTGCCTCTCACTCATGCATGAACAGCACAGGTCATGTTGACATTTCTCATGCTTACACTGTATTGTCGTAAAACACAGGCTTGTGTTTGTGGGGTTAACGCTTTAAATTATGACGGTTGTTACAGAAGCAATGAGGCGCGGTGGCCCTGCCGGCTCTTTATGGGTCATCGCTGGTGTCGCATTTCAATCAGGACCCATTTAATCAGCGACACATTCACAACCAAAGGACTGTCTGTCAACACGGGGCCACGTGTAATGACCTGATCATAGACAAGACACCTCGCAGACACTCGACACATATCAATAACTCACAGCAGGCATGCGGTCTTTACCCCCGAGCCATAAACAATGTCTAATAAACTTCAGAGATACACACACTGTGATGATGGGAGTGTCGTAAAAAACACACCCATTCCATCGCCGCAGTGAAGAGCAATGCATTTAGCGATAATGGAATAAATCTTTGCAGTATGTGGACAAACATTTGCAGCCATAGGGGTTGTTTACTGTGTCTTTTATGTTGTACAACAGGATATAGGTCACCCCTGTGCACACACATAAATGCATCCATTTCAGTAATTGCTTCAGAAAAGAGATAAGAGGAGATGTATACTCTTGTTGTCATAAAATACTTTATATCAACACATAGAGGATCAATAAATTGCTGCACACATGCTTTTGAAAATGACCTCTTTGTCCTTAACATCATGGTTTTTTTTTCTGGACTGGGTTGCACCAACTGGTCGTAAATCCATTTCAAAGTCCTGTCCTGAAGTCCTTCACAAGCTCTTAGTGACAACTAGCTATTTTCATACACATGATGTAATATTCAGGCTGCAGCATTCAAGCTTATCCAGTGAAATCAGGAATCTTGAAGAGTCTGTAGCCTTGTCAAATCAAAAGTAGTCAACTATGTAAAGAGGAAGTCACTACAACAAAGGGGGGCAACCTCCAAAGTGAAGCCAATCCAGATTTGTTTAAACCTGCATTATTTCTAAAGGCCAGCAGGTGGCGACTCAATAGGTTGCAAAAAGAGTTCTAATTGTATTGAAGTCTATTGGAAGAAGTAATTTTCACCAGATTAAATGCCTCAATAAACGTTTTATTAATGAGTTTATGGTCTCATTCAAGTCTTCAATACAGCATGATGTTCACTGTGTAAATTATGGTCCAATTTAGAATAAAAAAGCTGACATATCCAAAAAGGGATTTCAACGAAAAAATGTCACATTTTAATGCAAACTGTACTAAACAATAGTAAACGTTAGCATTGGCAATGAATTTGACATGGCACAGCGAGTTGAAGCATCCTACCAGTCTCAGAGCAGCTAATTTAAAAATAAATAGATAAATGAATCATTTTTTGGGACATTAGTTCAAAATAAGGTTTTAACCTTTGAACATGAACTAGTTCCTTTTAATCTCTCTGAACTGAACTTTAAGCTCTTGTGCAGTGTGAACTTGCACAACACTGACCTTTCAGTAGGCTAAGATTGACAGGCTGCTCCAACCGAGCAAAAAAAAAAAATCCTCTTCGTGGGCATAATTTTAGAAAAGCATGCTATGAGCCATTTACTTGCAGTTTTCATAGTGCAATATGTTCCACAGCTCTCTCTTTCTTTCTCGTGTGTGAACTCTTGTGGCTGTTAGATGTGAGCAGCTGGTGGAGTGTTAGGCTGATGAAAGAGGGATGACAGCGGGACGGAGGGATGGGAGATGGAGGCGAAGTGGAGAGCAGTGGGGGGGGGGGGTATCAAACACTAGTCTAATGAGCCATCTGTAGTGGCAGCCCTGTGGAGGCCACTCTGACCTGCTCACTTCAAAAATTGTTAGCCACCATGAGAGATGACACCCACACACCAACACGTGTATCGCATTCCTGGGTTACCTGCTCGGTGCCGTGTTGGGCCAATAATGTCATTTTACTACCAAAATGTGAGTTAAATTATTCAGAATGAGCCACTAAAGGTGAAGCTCAGCTCAACTCATCACGGCCCACTTGGAAATGTTCTTTTTTGGTTTAATAACCCTAACCCTCCATCCAATTTCTTTTCTTCCCTTCTGGCAATTTAGCAACTTATCAGGCTTATCAATATCAAACGCAATTTCTTTACTCACTTTAATTATTCACCCAGATTCTTAAAAATGGCAAACTGGTCAATTGACATTACTCACAGGCGCATTAGTTCTTCTGTTTGGTTGCCAACAAACCGATCTAGAGAGAGAACATGCCGAGTTTGTGTGTTTGTTTTCTGTTGAAGAAGTTAAAGTTGAAGAATCAAGACTAGTTCAGTTGAGCCCTTCCACGCAACAGGGCAACTCAAATAATGAATTTATTTTAGTTAATGGGAGCTCTGATGATAGATGAACTGAATAAAAGGTGGTAAATACAATAATTTGTCAATTTTTTTTTATAATTTTGCAAGAATGAGGGAGTTCGTCAAGGGTCTTTGGTAGCTCAGATAAAGGTTTAGTATTACAGACAACCATGGAAGAAAAACAAGGCAGTCTGCCCTCAGGTGAAATAATACTACATGTTTTTTTTCTCGAGCACTTGGCAATTATCCAACCAAGGCTAGGTCATCGTGTAAATTATATAGTAGCCATAAGTGACATTTTACCCTACACAGACTGTGAATGTAGCCCTTAAACACACGCCTTAGGTGTTCAGAGACTCAATCTAACTCATCGATTTCCTCCAGTTGAGCCATAAGTATCCTCTGTCCCCTCAACAATTACCTGGTGTTAAATGTCACAATTGTTTGGACTAATTTTGTGTCACTAATGTCATAAATTAAAGCAAATAAAGACATTCATTCTTCGAGGAGTGCATCACTATTAAAACGGTCATTTTTTAAACATTACTTATATAATTTCTTCTCCCGTTTCCACTCTCACACATATCCATCAGCGTTAGTGAGGCAGGGTTACAGCCCACTGCCACAGAATCATTCCTCCATAATAGTCTTAATAATCACCCTCTGGGATATTGAACTGACAGAACATGATATAGACGGAAAGACAATTGGCTGGGAATACACCTCAGGGGCTCGGAGTTGTAGTCAATCATAGCAGTGTGAGCTTCGGAGAATGACATGTAGGTCACTGACTCCGTGTGAGACGGGGCAGTGGGTTAGCTTAAAATAGCCCCGTTTGATCCCTGAAAAATGTCGCCTCTCTGTACTTTATTAGCTACTTACTTGTGAATCAATGAGGAGGATCCACTGATGCATCTCCCTAAATATCATCTACGTCAACTCCACTTTCATGGCAACATGGTGATCATCCATCCCTGCTGTGCACATGTACCGAGGCAGAAATAAACATCTTCTCACAGGGAAGCTGAGGAAGCAAATGTCAGCCTCAGTGCGGATGCGGAGCTGAACACTTAATGGTATTATTGTGCTCAACGCCCTCCAAGAGTAGCCAGCAGCCACATTATCAATGCTTAGGTTGCTGCTATTTTCTGTCCAAAGGCTGAATACCCCAAAGCAATGGGAATGGGGAGGGGATTACACACAATATGCTATAAAGGGAGTCTTTTCTACTTTCATCTGGAGCCAGTGACGGAGAGAGAGAGGGAGGAACGGGTGAGCTGGAGGCTAAGCAGTCGATTTGTCAATCGGAGCACTGAATGGACGCCTCATCGATTGAGGAATTGTGATGATTACAGGGTTCGCTGCTGTGTGGTAATGCAATAGGCAAAGCCATCACGGCCTGTACCGTTATCAGGCCGAATGATTTAAACCCTGCCTCGTTAATGACGGTCATCCATTCTGTTCAAATGGCCGGGAATTTATCCAACACGACTCCGTCACGCATGGATAAACAGGGAGGCACGCACACACATCCTTTGAGAAAATGTACGCCGAGTGCTGACGTTGCTCCTTGCATCCAAAAAGGCAATCCAAGAAGGTGTCACCGGCCCGTAGCTGTGAGTGATAATAGGCAATGAGGAAAATTTACAGCAGGCTAAAAGCAGTTGTGTATGTTTTTAATCAGGCCATGACGTCCCCTGGCAGCACATCATCAGGGTCAGCAGGACATCTGAGTTGGTTTAAGATTAAGATGAACGATGACTCGGAGCACCCGAACCCTCTCGCACTCCAACACGGGCTTCATGATTAAACACACAGCCATTTTTTAAACAGCCTCCCGATAAATGAATTACCTCGACCGTCAAACAGCGCGAGTACTCCCTAAAGAAAGATGAAAGAGCGAGCGGAGCGGAGGCCGTTCAAAAAATGACATATTTGCCGCATTGCTATTCATGGTTTTTGTCCCGTCTATTAATTATGCTCCAGAGCGGTCCTCAAAAAACAGGCCTGTGTGAAGAGCTTCTCCATGCTCCACAAAAAGAATGAGTCCTTCTCGGGATAACGGCGTTGACTCACCACGGTCCACAAAGTAATTAAGGCTCAGACATTAATAACTCTGGCGAGAGGGAGAAATTAAATGAAACACAGAGAGGATTTATTTCCTCATTCCAACTTCTATAGTGAATCTTATTTAATCTCTTTCACGCCGGTGTCTATTTTGAAAATTGCTCTCTCTCTCTTCCTTACTCACTTCCTCTCTCTTTCTGCAGGAAAAGCCCCAAACATCCCTGATCAATAACGTGCCAACGGAAAAAATAATTTACTCTTTCTCTTTCCGCTTTTACCTGCAGTTCTTTCGCTCAGATCGATGGACTTCAATTCCAGCAGCGAGGCATCTTTGTCTGCTGCGGTAACGCTCTCCCACCTAACCACAAGCACGCGGTCATCTTCATCTAGATTAATGGCCACAAACATGAGATACAGCTCCATATATACTGTACTGCCCTGTGTTAGTGTGGAGTACAAAGAGCTTTGTCCTGAGGGGTAATTAACTGTCCATCGGCACAAATGTCCCCTCCCAACCATTAGCGCAATATTCCAGCTAAAGCGCCTTTATTACTGCCGGTGTAATAAGTGTATATTGGGAATAATGCCTGTGGCAATGTTCTGTTGTTGTGCCCACAGAACGTGGGAGTGGGCTATTATTTTGGTGGAGCTGTCAGCTTGGAGTCCTCCCAACACAGGGTACCGTTAGTATTCCTGTGCTGATGCTGGCAGTGATTAGAGGTGGGGTGAGAGGCTGGCTGGGGAAGCAGGAGGGGTGGCTCGGAGAGGTAATGGGTGCTGACTTACAGCCAATGATGAAGGAACGAAGACATTAGCTGACAGAAGGTCTGGGACGCAGGCCAGCTTGATCGGATCAGGTACACACATTCGGCTACAGGTGAATTCTGCAGCTCACGTTTAACAGCAACATGACAGAAAGTAGCTGTGTGATCATGATTTTTAATCAAACTTTTAAAATTGACAACTTAGGTTTCCATCACCTCGTTTGGAGGGAATAGACGAGGGTACAGCAAACTTTCATCAGAAGTTTGT
Organism: Serranus cabrilla; assembly: GCA_903364295.1. Taxonomy (NCBI): domain Eukaryota; kingdom Metazoa; phylum Chordata; class Actinopteri; order Perciformes; family Serranidae; genus Serranus; species Serranus cabrilla. The sequence continues at coordinate 252,496 of CAFUXE010000068.1, read as the reverse complement.
GCTAAATTAGTTAAGAAGGTCGAGTTTGAGAACATTAGGAACAAAACAAGTCGCTTTGGCCTTTTAAATCATGTATGATCAAAAATGGAGAGAGGGCTTCAGGAATTTGATTAGATTTCACAGATTTTAATTATTCTTTCATGTCAGTTAGTATTGGTGATGTTTAATGCTGTCCTGAGACCAAGACAAACTAATATATGATCTGGGAAAACCACGACATTGGAAAGGGGTTGAACAACCTGCAACTCTGGAGCCACATGAGGCTCTTCAGGCCATCTGCAGTGATTATTCCTCGACATTTTAGTTTTTCATTTATCATTAGCGTAGGCCCAAAACAATTAGTTTTCTTCAACTGTAATAATGTGTAGCCTATATACTGCATTAAAAAAAGAAAAACATATATGCATCATTGCTCACGAAAGTCTACATCCTGGTGCCTTAACCTGTAAATTTTGCCAACATCAAGTCTAGTTTTGACCTTCCAAGGTTAGGCTAACTTTCGATTCTAAATCTCCTGAGATAATTCTTTGGAGTCCAGCCTCTCATTTGCACTTGGGTCCTTGCTGCATTCTGACAAAATCTGATTAATAAATGCTCGTTATCACCAATTAGTAATGTTGATAGGCTAATTTTGACTGAGAAGGCTGTTTTATCTCCATTGTAAGTGTACAGTTAATTTCTGCCACCACAAGTGGCCATTCAAAGCCTGTTTAAAATCCTATTTTTTTGTTAAGACTGCATTGATTGGGAAACATTGGTTAAGCCCCTTACACCTTAGACTAATTCTGACGTCTGCTCTATTTTTAGGAGGTGCGTTTGGCCCGATGTTCACCCAGAGCATGAATCTGTGAGCGGGATAATACAGTCTTGTTAATAATCCCCACCATTCCTCTCAGAAAATCATGTACTGTGGATAAACAGCCATTCAACTACAAAATAATTTTCCAAATCCATCCTTTGAGCTTGTGTGAGAAGTCAGAGCCCTCTTCTTTTATGCTGTCAATGTTATTTAACTCAGCAGCTTTGCAACTTTGGTAAATAGAAAAAAAAGCCTAATCCATTTATAACGGCTATTTCATGTGTGACCAGACTGAGCACGGAGTTTCTCCGTTTGAGGACTTGAACATTTGAACCAAGTAAAATGTTATCCCTCCATGTATATAATAAGTGCATATGTTGATGTTAAATTGACTCTTTTTTAAGGTAGAACAATTAAAAGTAGGCTCAGTTATTAAAGTGCCAGTTATTTAAGTGCACTGGGTTAGATTTTCTAAATCTAAGGGCACCGTATCCCATTAAGATAAGATAGGATTAACTTTATTCCTTGACAAAACATACAGTAGCATTGTAAAATACCACTAAGCTACAAGATAAATACATTAAATCTTGTATGTGCCTTCTGTAACATCACCTCTGTGTTTAAGTCAAGCAGAAATCTCTGGACCGGAAAAATGAAGACAATGGGAAAGAGCCTCAAACCTGCATTATTTCTAACTGCCACCAGGGGGCGACTCCACTGGTTGCAAAAAAAAATAAGATTGTATAGGAGTCTATGAAAAAATTGCCCTACTTTTCACTTGATTTATTCCCTCTGTAAACATTTTCCTGAATAGTTTAAGAGCTGCTTTAGGGCAGGTGCTATATTGCAATTGACAAGTCACTTCCACAGTGTTATCAGTGTTTTTGTCTTTTCAAATTTTCACCTTAATTGCAACATGTCACCTAAAATGTCTTGTTATGTGAGTAAAGAGTTGGATGAACATTTTTGCAGCTTGCTGACCAAGTTAGCTAGCTAGCACGAGGACTAGTTGATAATTTTGCACCACCCTCTTGTCCAAATATGGTCACCACGAAAAAAAAAAAAAAATAGCGACAGACAAAATGCCAAACTGAAAGTTTCAAAGCATTAGTCCACAAACCGATGGGTGATGCTATGCTCGCTATATCCATGTCTTATATAGAGTTTATGATGCCAATCTGTTTCCATTATGAATCACTGTCTAAAGAGTGCACACTTTATATCTCCCTGTCTGCAATAAAACTTTCCAACATAAAAGCCCATGTGCACATACAAGCAAGAACACAAACAGTTTTCTGTGTATCAATCAAACATGAGCTATAGTCAGGCTGAAGTGTGTGCACACAAACAGATGCTCACCCTGACAGAGTCATAAGTTACAGAGGTAACATGGTGAAAGGTGCATCCATCACTGGGCTGTAATACAGAAAACACATACACACCAACACATTATGGCTCACCGGTTCATAAAACAGCACCAGTGATCACAACTACTGCCATTTAAATCAGGTAAAAAACAACAAGGTGCTAAGTATACATACTGTACAGAGCAGCTTGAGCCTATAGTTTACTTTTAAACATATTTAACACTCATCTTTCGCCTCAAAAGTCCATGAATGGAGGAGATCTTGTGGATGGATGGGAACATAATATATGGATTCCAGGCTTTGCTGACTGTAGCTTCATATTAAAAGAACAGATATTAGGACATTAGAACAGATCTAGTTGAAGCTGTAATCGTTACCTTTTGTTCAAAGAAGTAGCCACAAGACCAGTTTATCTTGTGCTGCAGGATAAAAATCTAAATATCAGTGGTGGAAAAAGTATTCAGAAGATTTGAGGTCTTTATGTTTTAAAAATTGAAGAAAAAAAAATCTGATGTGCAGCTTCATCTTAAATCCCATTTAGACTCAAAATAACCCAATTCACAAACTGCCTCCACTACTGTTTATTCATTGATTGTCACTGTGAACATATGCAATTGAATTTCCGCTGAAACATGCCGACACCTCTGTGCGACTTCCATCAGCAGCAGCATTTTTCCTTCAGGCGGCGGCCACGCCTCAACCTTCCTCTGGACTGCAATTAAATAAAGCTGGGCCGAGCCGTGGGCCTGATGAAATCATTAAACCTGCTCTCCTCTAATTGCTAATATGTCATTAGGCTTTGCCAGCTAAATGCTGCAGGCGTTACAGCTGGCTAATGTGATGAAAGCCGGAGAGGGTTATAGGTGCAGGCCGGTGAGCGTGCGGAAAGTTACTCATCACTCATTCATTCACTCATGACATATTTATCCAAATGATGTACATAATGGCGAGCCCTGCGGGCGCCTTTTGATTTGTAGTCAAAGCCACTTCAGATTCACAGGTGAAATCATTTATCCTCCGCATCGATCCCGTCCCCTGGTGTGTGGCCTCCATCAATAAGGAACCGCCCATCAGGTCTCCATCTGGCTCAAAGGCCTTTTGACGGTGAGGACGAGGCTCGTCCATCAGTGACAAACGCCTCACTGTCACCTGCCACTCCTCAGCTGGGGAAGCAGGTGGGCTGCTGTACCACCATCTCCATATAAAACACACAGGCGTTCAGGGGAGACCATCTATATTTAATGCATTTTACTTTCAGTTTGTAGTTTATGATTCTTTCTGGTATTTCATCTCTTCCCCGCCACCCTGAGTGTCCTTATGTGTCTTAAAGTAAGAAGAGGAAAATAAGTCACCTCTCAGGAAGACTACTCAGTCAATGAAATGTCACTGGAGGGAGCCTCCAGCCGTCTTTATGCAAAGGTTTCATCTTCGCTCACTCTGAAATTGCATCCATAAAGTTCTGAGCTCTGTCAAATTTTGGAGGAGAAAAGATGGAGCTACCAAGAGCAGAACTTGGTGGGTTGTTACTGCCCTCTGCTTTGTGTTTATCTTTCACATTGCTGAAGGTGAGGGTCCGGGGATGGCAGTGTCTGCTTTTGATTGGTTCACTTCTGTCTGAAATATATAAACTATGAGAAGAACTGGCATCAGATTTTGTGCAGACATTTGTGGTCCTAGACAATGAATCTTAATGATTAATCAAAATGTTTGCATGCTAACTAGATTAATACATTGAACATGTTTAATATATATGACCAACAACAGAATGTTAACATTAGTCGTGTTTCCATCAACAAATTTCTATGCATTGAATGCATTGATGGAAACACCAAAATCCAATAAAACTTCAGGTATTTTAAAGAAAAATTATTATTGCGCTAAACAAGAGATGGAAACGCTCTTTCTGAATAAGTTCGGACGTAACGATGATTGATCAGCTGTTTCCGCTCTGCTGGTAAAGACGAGGTGACATGAAGTTACCCAATTGATAGATTCTCATGGTTCATTCCAGACAACTGATTATTTAAACTGGGAAATTCCGACCCCCAACTTTGACTGAAATGCAGCATTAGGCCCATTTCCAATCCAACCCCTTCACCCTCCCATTACCCACTCTTCCTCTGCGGCGTTCCAAACCAATTAGCCTGGAGTGGGAGCGCGTGAACGACCCTCCAAAACCAAGTCTGTCTCCATGCAGGATTACATACTACACTCCTGTCAAGTGCAGCAGCTCTCTGTGTAGAGGATGAAGGAAACGTGTTGCGTAAATGTGAGTTTTGTGCTGTTATTTCCAAAAAGACATTTGATAAACTTTTTTGTGCACACATGACACAATTGGAGGTCACATAAGGCTGTTATCTATGTTTGAACATGGCTTCTTTATCTTCTATTTTACACTAAATGGGATACTACACTAATTTACAAAATAAACATCATGCTGTATTGAAGAAGACTTTGTGCAATTGAAATACTTTTCTGTTATTGTGCAATTTCAAATTTTGAGTCTGTCTATATTGTATATTGTTCCTAATTTTCTTATTGTTTAGAGTGTTGATACTTTTAAATATTTCTTCTTTCTTAAGTTGTTAATACTTATGTTACTTATGTTTCTTGTAAATGTTGCTTGTTTCTATTTATCATTTTATTGATGCTTCTATTTTTGCTAAACACTTTTTGCAGCTTTAACACTGGAAATTTTCCCGTTGTGGGATTAACAAAGGAATATCTAATCTAATCTGCATCTTGAAACCAGCAATTGTGACCGTAAACTCATTCTAGAAATGTTTACTGAGGTAATAAATCATCAAGAAGGGTAATTTATTTATGCAACCAGCTGGGATGGGCAGGTGAACCTCTTCCCATCCCACTGAGCCTTTGGAGGATGCTCCTCTCATCCCCAACCACGACACCATCACCTGTTACCATTTAACCTGTTTACCTGTGGAATGTTCAATCAAATCCATTTTTAAAAATCCATGACTTTAATATGGTAAAACATGAAATATATTGTATTTGTACAGTTCTCAATTGAATATATGTCAAAAAAGACTTATCGCATTTTTTTTTATTTAACACTGCATCCCACCTTTTTAGATATATTTTGGCCATTTTTCTGCTTTTCTTAGATAGTAGTAGTAGATACAGTGAAAGGGGGAGACAGAGGGGGAGACATGTGGGGAAGGGCTCAGAATCGGATTCAAACCCGGCCGCCCGCTCAAGAGGACCTTTCATTTGTACCATATTCATCATTCCAGAGCAGGAATAATGCTGGCAAGAGACCATGAACGCACGTGTGTGAATGTAAATGCAGAAGCAGCACATCTCTTGATATTTTAAAATAAATGACATTTCAGTGTGTAATTACAGCTGAACTGCCCACATCCACACACATTGTACCTGATGGACCTCTCCCCAGGCACTTCACCTCGCTGTCACTCAAGCCAACCTCATTTCCAGCTTCCTTCTCATTCCCAAGACACTGTTACACGTGCCTCCTCCTCTGACTCGCCTCTCCCTCTCTCTCGCTGTACTCCGTCCTTTTCTTCCATCCCATAAATCATTTTAACTGTGTGAGAAAAGTCTCATCTGCACCACAGACAGATATAGTCTGTGCCGCCCCCTCCGTGTAATCCCTCCAGTGAATGGAAAGGCGCTAATCCTACTATTGTGCCACATGAATTGCACGGGGAATTGTCCACACCGTCACATGTTCAGCCCTGTGTTTCCCATCTGACAGTCGCTTTAGGTGAAACGGTTTCATACCTGTTATATAAATATATTTGCAGTAAATGATTCAAAAGCACTGCTTGCAGCTTCAGGGGGATTTAGCTTATTAAAGATCTTGATTGATCTTTATCAGGCGCATTAAATGATTCGATTTCTTCTACTCAACGGTGTGTTTGGAAGATAAAATCTGATTCACATGGATCATGGATTTTTCCTGAGATACCTCAGCTTATAGATGTGCCACACTGTCAAATCTGGTAATACACAATTACACTGTTGCAATATGTCTGATAGACGGTTGGCAGGAGAGGGATAAGAATGACAGGCAGACCCAAATGATTTGTTTAGTTTGAGAAGTTTTACAAAGAATTGCTAATTTGTCCTCATCATGGGCGGTTTAAACAGTAACTTCAGGCAAAAAAGCAGCACAAACTGCTTCTGAATATGGGAGAGTATACAGAAGAGTGGCTCCGCTCTGCATAAAGTAAGGGTCGGTGCTCATTCTGCTGCCTACGGTACTTCATATTTCCCCCAAAATAGCTCATTTGCAAGTGAAAAATCACATAAGGAAGCAAGTTTTTGTCCTGCAGAGTATGTCATTATCTCTGACAGGGTTCCTGGTTCAACTCTCACTGGGAGCAATCACACTAAAACCTCATGTTTTGTGGGTTCTCTAATGTTATACTGTACGCAGTATCATAACCACACTAAAATAGATGCTGCTCTTTGTTCAGCAGCCGCAGAGAATGGATGGAGCTCACTTTGAGTTTACACCGATGTTTTGACAATGTTTGACAATTCGACTGTTTTCACTAAAGTGAGGCATCATGCATTAAAAAATAACTTTGTGGTTGTTATTCATTTACAGGAGTTGCTGTCTTCCTGCCAAGTGGGACTCTTCATTTTTCTGACAGGAACCCCCGGCTCACTAAAAGCTGCTTTTGTTGTGCTGACACATCACTTTTCCAATTTATTTATTTCACAGATGGTCCTTGTTTTTCAGAACAGTTGAAAGAAAGAGTTGAAGTTTTGGTTAATGCTTCCTAAAGAAGAATCCAGACTGAAGCTTAATGCTCAGACGTGATTTTAGGTGTGTGAGATGAAACCATGCAGCTCTTCTGAAAGCAGACATTCCCAAAGGAACTGGACTAAAATATTGCCCAGGCTGTTGTTATTGAACCTGTTGTTTATGATGGTGTTTTGCTGTCTGCATGAGTTTATTGCTTACTTTGATGGGATCTTAAAGTCTGCTATAGTGTCAGCTGCTACATATATGGAATTTAAGGGATAGTTTGGATTTACTGAGGTTGTGTGATGTACTTATTCATAGAAGCTAAGCAATTTAATGCTGTGGACGGGGAGAGCATTATAATGCATTTTAGGGCATGTTCACAGTTAAAGGTACATTTCCTGAATCAAACCAATGCAAGGATGAAACATTGTCCCATTTTTAAATTGTTCCTGCTTGCGTACACAAAGGCCAAGCTGAAACGGTCCAGAAATTTTAAACAAAAGCCATATGGTTGGACCTCCACGCCTGCTCAGATCACTTGCCAAATCCTGCAGGGACGACAATGTCACAGAGAGGACCATGCACACAAACTATGACATTTTCAGGAAAATGCTCTGCCATTGCATGATCTTATCACAGAAGATTGGCTAACTCTGATCAGGTAATAGGCCGGTTAACCGATCGCCAAAACAGGAAAAAAAATTAAGTTTTTAACCCAGAAAATAACACTAAAAAATGGTACACATCTTGGGTTTTCGTTGAATGGTGTTTACTCATGATGTGAACTCCTTGAGGAGTATGAGAAAAGTGGTTTGTACGATTCACACCAATCCAAACAAACCGCAAAAAGGGGATAAATGTTCCACGATTTGGTTGAACAAAACCAATCAAGGCTGGTATGAACCAAACTTGTTGTCACCTAAAAAATCACTTAAAAAATCTTAATTGTTCAGCCTCTTTACTGGTACTCCTGCCTAATACACTGACGACATCTAAGAACCTGATACAACTCCACTTCAAAATATCAAACTATGCCTTTAAACTGTGAAGCTAATAACATCGTGTCATCTACAAAGAGAAACATATGGATGCACTGCATGCTTTACAACCTGTTTGGTGAAACCACGCATGCTCTCCTTCACCCTACAGACACTGTGTGGATGCATGGTAGTTAGTATGAGCTCTGTGTTGGGCTGAGTGCAGTGCAGTGTGTGCTGCTTGGGGCGACCAGATGGAGAAAGTCCTGTACCAGTCTGCCTGCTAATGAGTGCAGAGTAGCCAGAAGACACTGGCAGATGCTCCATCGAAGGGGCATTTCCAAAAAGCCACTTTTCGGGATGCACTTTATTTTAACCTGCTCGCAAGAGATTGTTGCTTCATTTTGCACAAATGGTAAAAAGAATCAGATGTTCAGAAGGGCAAAAAGCTCCTCTGTAGATTTCAATCAAACTGCCACATCAATGTGTTAAGCTGTATCCCTTTACATCACGTACCGTTCTCATCTCCTCGTACTATCTGCAATTTGCCAAACTGCCCTCTTACCTCCTTCAGAATGGAGCCCCCCCCCCTCTCTCTCCTTCTCGCTGCGGGATTAGATTTAACCTGGCATGTCGCTACCGCTCATAAATCATTCGCTTTATCATTTCTCCAGCCTCAATAAAACTCCTCTAAATGGAAATGCACCACCAGCGTCGCAGGGGCTTACTTTACGAGAATAACCATATAAATCAAGTTTGTTTAAAAAGCGAGCGTCATAACGCGGCATAAAGTTCTGCTGGCCTACAGATGAGCAGAAACACACACACACACACACACAGACACACACACACACACACACACATGGGAGAAGACGTTGTGTTTTCCTGCTCCAACCTGACTGGCTTCCCCTCTGGCATCTGTCCATACAAAAGTGAGTTATCTACTGGGAGCTCAATCAGAGAGACACATGGCTACAGGGAAAGTCTTACAAGTCTGACAATGATGCTGTGTGTGTGTGTGTGTAAAGTACATGTGTGTGTAGGAGAGAGAGAGAACAGGAGGGACTATTTTTAGAGCCACAATCTGGCAAGAGGTGAAGCAGGGTGTGTGGTGGACGGGAGTTATATAAATGATTAATATGCTCGATTATAACGTTGAAACCGTGCTGTAAGTAATATTCTTCAAGGCCACTTCCCCTTAATTCCCCCCTCATTTAAACGGAGATACATCTCAGCTAAGTTTCTGAGTAACACGTCAGTTTTATTTATCAATTTTATGATTCTATACAGCCCTTTTCCGTTCTAAATGAAGTAAAAAATCAGAAGCAATGCTGAGCAAACATAACTCGTTTGTGAGTCAGGAGTTCACAGTCTCTCCTTTGATATTGAATGAATGTGACTTTCCCAGTTGCGGAGCACAGAAAGAGCTGCCTCTGCAGAGAAATATACATTTTGCATACGTAGAGTGAGAGATTTTGAGTGCGGCGCAAGAGCCTCGAAGCACAAAGGAAGCAATCAGTTAAAATGAGAGCTTAATTCAGAGCTGGCATATGAGAAGAAAGACCTCCCAAAAGGGAGAAATAATTCACGGCTTGACCATTTATCACGGAGCTGAATGTTAAAGTGGTCAGATCGGCCCGACCGCTAAGTCCCGTCCTCTGACTGTGCCCAATATGGAACAAAAGAGCCACTTTCATTAGGCAGAGAGTCTCTTTATTAAAATAAAGAGCCTGCACTTGTAGTTTTTTTCATGTTTTTCTCCTGTTTTCTAGCCGACCTCCATCCTTCGGTTCATTTGGGGCCTGGTGGTGATGAAATGACCGATCTGGACTGAGACGTGGCCGGGCTCGAACCGGATGCCACCAGAGGGGCCAAATCTTTCTGAGGCTGATTGGGCGAGTGAGGAGGTGGCGTCTCCGAAGACCTCAGAGAGGGACGTGCTTCATTAGGACGAGTGCAGCAGATGGCGGGGCGGCTCTGAGGGTCATGAGAAAAGCTCCTTTTGTTTTTCTTATTTGTCAAAATCAAAAGCAATCTTTTGATTCTCATGAATGAGAAATATCGATGGCAAGCACTCTTAACATTTAATTAGCAGGGCTGACCGGCAGGGATTTAGTTTCACTTGTGGAAATGAGATCTTAACATGTCAAGCTATTATTTTGACAGCAATAATATGTTAGTAATGTATTATAAGATGTCAAAATTAGATTACAGATGTCTGTTATTGAGTTTGAATAGAAGTCAATGGTAAAGGTTGTAGTTGTGATCAAGTTACAGGTACCAACAATGAACTTTTCCACAAGTGAGAAATGGATTGTTGATTTCAAGAATTACCATTTTGACTACTGAGAACTGAGCTGTACAAGCAAGAGTCAAAGTTCATTCATTTGGCGTTTGCACTGCATGCAAGTTAACTTATAACGTGTCAATATTGAGTTTAAATAGAAGTCAATGGTGAATGCTATAGTTGTAATTACATTTTTGACTTGGATGCATTTTAGATATCTTTGATTAGACTTTCTTCTAGTTAAAATCACATTTCCGATGTCTCAAACTAGCAAAAAATACATTTTTAATATCTAACATTGTTTTTTACTGATTAAATGTTAAAAGGGCTTGCCATACGATATGCTAAGTTTTCAGCTGAACTTTTTCGAAGTCGTCCTGATGGATGGATTTCACATAGAGATAAATCACTGCGGATCAAATAAGAAAAACAAACATCACGTCCCCACAAACTAATGCAGCTTTGATATAGCTGTCAGCAGACAGGACAACCAGACATCAAAAGAAAAAGCCCTTTGTTTTGACAGGCACCCTCATTAAACCCAGTGAGCCACTCAGACGCACGACACCGCCGTACTATTGAAGTTTGGCTTTCTGGTGCTTCCCATAAGCTTTGCAGACAACAAAGACAAAGACGACCAGTGTGTCGAAACTGGCAACACAACAGCTCTGATGGCACACGGGACATCATTTCTTCTATTCTGGGCAAACTGAGTCATAGCAACTGGACTTGTATTTGTCTGGGAAGACGTTTTGCAACTCACTAGTGAGGCTTGTTGCGAACGAACTGATGAAGCCCCTTAGCCTGATGAAGCCCCTTAGCCTGGCTCCGCCCGCCTACGTACTTCCGTTCAATTCGATTTCATTTCAGTACTAGGTCTGTCCCTGCTGTGTCTTACAACACTCCATTCTCCCTGAAGTTTGTCCTGGGCGTGTCCTGGGTTTGTCCTCCAATCAGCGAACAGGGGGCGCGGCTGAGAACAGTGTCGTACCTGGTCGAGCCAAGCTTCAGTTGTAGTCAAACGAATACCAGGAAGCAGCTGAGAGACCATGGATGCTATCGAAGCTATTCGATCTGTTGTGGCAACATTGCCGAATATCGATAGATTAAAGTCGGAGCAGGAACGGGCTTTACTTAGTTTTGTTGGTTGTCAGGATGTTGTAGCGTTTCTATGCTTCCTGCATCTGCTGTTTGTTTACCGGCAGGCAGGACCCTGGCGCATTTAATACGTCACGACCAAACTTTAGTGATTGGTTAAGGCGGATCCGGAGTGGCACTGCGGCAGAGCCAATAGATTTTAAACTTCAACAGCACCCGCCACCAAGTGAGAGAGCAATCTTCTATATGGCAGTTCTAGACCCTCTGTACAAATTAAATGAAGTACGGATGTCTAGTTAGGACTAGGCTAGAAGCCCCTTGGATAAGAGGCGAAACATCTTCCAAGACAAATAAAAGTCCAGTTGCCTGCGACTCCATTTGTCCAGAATAGAACTATGACCTGGATGAATGAGAATATCCACAGAGACATCATTTCTTGTTTATGATCAGCAATCCTCTGAGAAGTACTTCTTGGATGCGGCCTTCACTCGGTTCAATTACAGTAGTGGCCCTCTCCATGTCCAGCAGCGCTCTCTTTCAGCTAAAGAGCCGGGAAAAAAGCAGGTCAAGCCGGGCTAACCTCGCTCGGCTGCCAAATTCCACTTTGCGATTGTGTTCCTCATCATTCACACAGTCGTCAGAGTGCACTACAGTATATTCTAGCGGTGACGTTGACAGGTTGACAGCCCGGCACACTATTTCAGCAATGTGCCTTTTAGTCCTCCTCAGTGGCTCTGAATGAATGACAGATTAATCACCCGCCTGATGGATGTCATTTCCGCACTGTACGTTGTTTATGACTCGTATTAGACGGGGACGTACTTTGTGACGGTTGAGAACGGCGCTTGTTATCCATCAGCTGCTAATGAGCACTTTATTGAGCTTGGACACATTAAATAAGAAGTACTTCATCTGTGCTCTGATCAATTTGATCAAACTGAGATACTTCACTTTCTTAATTGCTTCTGCACTTCGCGTACTTATTTGCATATTTCTGAAGGGCATTTCTTCACCCGTTGTAGAAGGGGGCGTGCAGAGAAGTCTGTTTATGGCACTAACAGGGTTTAAATATATTAGTGCTGCAGGTATTTACGCAAAAGGCCCGCTGCCAAACAGAAACTCCAATTAGTGAAATACATGTTGGGGTAAACTCGATCTATCACACTGCTTTGGCGTTATATAACTTAACTTTTTCTTCATGTCTTCCTTTCTCAAGAGTATTTGAGCTACATGTGATGTGTCTGTATGGAGGACAGGGACACAACAGCTGGACCCACATCTGTTCAGCCTGTGAATAATTATGTGTGTTGCAGGCTGGATGTGGCTTCTCACTGGGGGTTTTTTTCGCCTCTGCTTTGAAAAAGACACATCTAGATTATATCCATGCACTTATATATACACACACTAATGCGTATATCTATGCTACATTGCACATACATGTATACATGCTTAAATATTTACTCGTCTCCCACAGGAGTCTGGACGTAATCTTACTGTGAAAATGCATTTTGTTGCTTTTAATTTCCCTCCTCATACATTTTTTATATTTTGATATGAAACACATAAATACTTAATTTTGCATTTTGCAGGAACTATATGTTTATGATATTAATGTAGAATTCAAATTTCTTTGCCATTATTGACACATGAATGCCTTGTTGGACACACGTCAAGTTGAAGCTCCATTCTTAGGAAAACCTAATAATGAATTTGCTTTTCCCCATAGATTATTAATATAATATTCATCTAGCACCACCAGCAGTGTTGGCAAGTTTTAGTTAAAAATTCCCAACATCTACTAACTACTAATGGAGAGGCCGTAGGCACAAAATAGCAGGCACATTTCTTTCAGACAAAGACAAAAACCACCTCAAGTGAGCGTATTTAAGAAACTTTTATCAAATTTTGGTGTTTCCAGCAAGCGTTTCTCATACAAATCTTCAAAATACACATAGAAATGTGATGATGGAAACACAGCTTATGGCTCTGCAATTTGACATTTCCGTCATTCTCAGCTGCAGTTTGTGTTTCATGCTGGTTAAGAAAAGTTTGCATTCCAAGAAGCTAAATTAAGATGGTCAACATGGTAAATATAACCTGCTAATCATCAGCTAACATAGCCTCAAGCAGAGATATCACAAATGTAACTTCCTGAACACCTGTGCACAGAATAAAGTTCCACTTTAATGCACTTCAGTTGGTTTAATTTACACACCAATGCATTAAAAGGATCGCCAGTGAAGTCAAACTAACATAAAACGCCAGACAACAGTGACACATTACTGTCTCTCTCCCTCACAAGGTGCTCTGCTCTGCACATCTGGCAAATGTTGTGACATTTTTCATCTGATATAACAATGACTGCAGTTTGGAGTCGCATCTCTTCTCACACACTTCTCTGAGTAAATCAAACTGACTTAAAAACCCATTTAATCTTGTTTAAACACTGACTGAGCTGCATCTGATGACTCAGTATTATATTCATGAAAACCACCTCATTCATGCCTGTGTACTTTATTTGTTCATAAACAAACGCACATTTACCTTTCCTCAACCATTTGCACATCCTCCTTTTGCTCCAGCTACATTTCTTTCCTCTTTACTAACTGTATCCGTTCCACTGCTCACTTCAGTCCTTTCAGCACAGATGAAGCTGCAGCAGGTTGTTCACATACGTCACCACACTTACGGCTGCAGCCTGCACGGTTTGAAACTCAATTCACTGACCCGACTAGTCAGGTTCATCTCACACACACCCCTCTCTATCCCTCTTTTTTGTTCATCCCTCACTTCGCAGCCGCCATCATCAGTATGTGTCACTTCAAGAACAATTCTCATCCTCTCATTTTTCACTGTCGCCCACCGTCTGTGTGCATCCATCACTGTCTGCAGCCCGGCGTCCGTCTCCAAATGCACTGCTATCCTCCTGTTGGACAATCAGAATCTGTGTTTTATGTCCATTGTCCACTAAAACTCTTTGACTCCTTTGTTCTCCGGCCAGACAAAGGAATTTATTTACCTGTTAATGCTTCAAACCTTCCTGTCTTTCTCAGTTTCTGCACACACACATAATACGGCTCTAAATATAAAGAGAATTTGTGCGAGTGTTTATGTGTGTGTGTGTGTGCATGGCGTAACATCAGAGAGGAGAGGCTGGAGCGAAGCTCTGTGGTTGTATCAGCATGCAGCAGGCAGGTCTTTGTCAGCCCCATGCTGAATAATGTCTAATAGGAATAACCTGGGAGACACAAAGACAATGAGGGAGAAAGGAAAGGATAGAAAAAGACTGACGGAGGGAGAGAGAGAGAGATTCAAAGAGAGGGTGATTTTGGGTTTACAGCGCAGCAACAGAAAGTGTTTACATATTTGGCCTCACAATGAACCAGCACAAAGTAATTTCATGGCTTTGTTTTTTACATAAAGAGCAAGTCTTTTATCATTGAATCCAAACTGTCTGTTTGGAGGTGTGGTGAGAAAAACAAACTGACAGTTATGTGATTGAATTTGACTGATTGTCCCTGGAAATACATCCTGTTAAATAACATTAAAATTGGGACTTTGAGTGCAGAATCTAATTAGTCATGATGATGGATGGCGACATCTTTCTGCTGACCTAAAACGTTCCAGACAGAAATTCTGGTTATTTTACTCTCTTTCATTTCTCAGCAACAATTCATATCTTTCTTTTCCTGAAGGCACAACATCACCACCATGATGCCGACATCAGTGCGTGGTGTTCCCGTAATGAACATCATATTATTTCACCAGCAAGCCTTTGATGTGGGAAGTAAGCCTTTGCTGCAAAAACCCAAAACAGCAAGGTAGAGATTCATATTTAAACAATATTGGAAAGAGTGACAGGAACGCCCAATAAATAATGCAATAAAGCAACAGAAACTAAGGCTTTAAAGAATATAGTTAGTGATCATCTATGTTTAGTAGCTGGGATTTAACGGTGTGTTCACAACACATTTGGTTTTTCTTACTTGCACGAGATGCAACGAGAAACAACGCCCCCATTTGTTTCCGTCACCAATAACATGGATAAAATCACCACTATTTCTGCTATTTGCCTGAAGATCTCAGATATGTTGGAAAACCAGCCATATGTTCGGGTTCATAACATCCTCAACTGTGTGAACTTCACTGCTTTAATCAGGAACTGCATCTGTGTGACTGCTGGTACGGTGCTTCAGTAGCAGTGTGAACCTTAGACAAACAGATTTTCCTTTGATTTGGTTGCAATTGTCATTAATTTAATGAATACACAGTTCAAAGGCATAAACAGGCAGAAATAACTTCAAAGTAAAAAGTCTGAACTTGTGCTTTGTCAGGTTTGTCTGCAAGATGACAAGCAAGCGACTTTTAAAAAGCTCGTTGTCTGGACGGAGTTTGGATTGATACGCTTTGCAGGAGAATATTAATGCTGATAGGCTTTCACCACACAGAGTCACACAAATTTCATCTTGCACAAGACACAAATGTCACATATTTGTGTCACTGGCATCGCCCACCGACAGATTGTCCTACAGTAATACATCACACTGCCACCTGCTGGCTAAAGTACGTTTATGCAGCTTTTTTTATTGATGGAAACGTCCCTAATCAATAAAGTTGCTTCAAATTTGCTTCGACTTTAATGGAAACATGACTACTGATGTGTTTTTCATAAGCTTAGGACACAGTTAATACTTGTTAGTCACATTAATCACTGTAGGTTTGAATAGTAAAAAAGTGAGTAATTTCAAAAATCTTTACAAAGTCAAAGTTCTTTCAGGTGTTTTTCTTCAGCGTTCACTCGGACTCTTGCCAACGCATTTCCATATGAATAGCTCACACTAGTAGTAGTAGTAGTATTACACTGCAATTGTGACCAACTCAAGTTCAATGAAGGATGAACAACAGGGTGTTAAAGAGTGTAGGTGTGTGAAAGTGACCTGTTACATCAGAGGCTGGACTGAGGGGGCGTTTTTAGCGGGAGAGCCTTTCGATTAGAGGCCAGCGTTCAGCTCACACTCTGAAGTGAGCATTGGTGCTTTGCCCGCTGAGCTCCCCAGTGGGCTGGCTTCCTTGAGTACCAAAACACTCCTCTCTTTACTACACACACACAGTAGACAAACACATGCATGCTGGTGTACGCAACAGAAAGAAGGAGGAAAAACGAGGAGAGGAAGAAGATGAAAGACAGAGGCGGTAATATCAACCGACAAATCATGTTCAATCACACTGAGGAAGCCATCCAAAACACGACTTTTATTTCGGATTCAAACAGTGCGTCTCAGCTCAGCTGTTTGCTTGATTTCACACAGACTCAAAGTCCTGATGGCACAAATCTGATTTTTTTCCCCTTATGTCTGCCTAAACAGGACGAGCCCACACAGGATCGGATTGTTCCATAGTTAGACAGCCGTGAAAAGATTTGTGTCACAAAGGCTTGTAAGCCCGGTTTGCCTTCCCCATGTGACGACGGTTGTAAACAAACATAAAAACATATGATCCTAGCAGTCCGACAAACACAAACATATGTGTCTGTCCGCCCTGTGGCTCAGCCCCGCCAATCCTCAGTCCCTCGCCTTCAAGGAAATCTCTCCTCGGAGATGAGCTCTGGTGCTTAGTGGTCCATTTAATTGAGAGAGGCACTGAGTGACAGGTGAGAGGGATGATGGGAAGGCTGCAGCCAGGGGTGCAATGTGTGGGGGTGTGTAGATGCACTCAATTTACTGACAGTTTAGTCTTTTCGGTGTACTGTGAATTTTTATTTTGGCTGTTTCATGCAAAGGGTGTTGGCGTATATTGTCTTTAACAAGTTATTTTCAAAATATGATATATAACTTACTGCTAGTTAAACTCATTTGAAAGGAATAAGTTACTTTACAATATTACTGTCTGTGTAGATTCATGTGTTTACACCACTTTTGCTTGACTTCCACCAAAATAACTGCAGAAATACAACCAGGCATCATAATGAAAAGGCCAATTGTTCCATAGTGAGTAATCAAAGCACAGAAGCACAGTTTATTGCAGTTCATTATAAACCCAGAGGGCCTGTGTCCATATATAATGTCTTTCTCTAGCAGAAAAGCACTGACATTGATTGTTAGACATTGTTTTTCACCCTGAGCACCAACTGAAGGATGTTTTTCATCATCCTTTGTACTGATGAGCTTGCCACCACTCAGCTGTAGAACAAGGAAGATGTGGGTGCATGACACGTGCCACGTACATGACGATGTTGCTAATACAGCTGAACATCAAGCAAGTGCAATAACAGAGAAGTCCAGCTCGGGGTCTGTTCGCAGCCTTATATATCACGCAGCTCCTACCAAAGACTAAAGGTCAGTCTTAGTCTCTCGTCCAGCAGCCTCTTGCTCGGTCACTCCCTACTTTTCTCTTCTGGGCTTCCTCTGTCAACGTCTTCTTAAGCAGTGGTGGAATGTAACTAAGTACATCTACTCAAGTACTGTATTTAAGTAGAATTTTGCTGCTGAACCTAGTTTCAATTCTGGAACAACACCACCAGAATTCCCAACCTTCCACTAGGCCGTAAAACCTCCTCCTCCCAATGGTCCAAAGCTAAAGCAACAGCAGTGTAAACACCAACAAACCCCTGAGTGCTCGGGTCAGTCCAGGCAGCACAGCTAACTGAGCTCACTAGCTAAAAACAGTTCAATTTACTTTTACAACAAGCTTCCTATCCATCAGGAAAATCTGTGAAACACATCTGGGAACATCAGATGACAACCAGAAAACATTTTCTTTATAAAGTATGATCCAGTTTCACCAATTTCATGTTATGTTGTGTTTCTTGGCTGCAATTCTATTACTAACATGTTCTACTGCTTTGTTACTGCTACATGTAATATTAACTAATGGTATGTGTCCAATACTGATCTTTAATCTCTAAAATGTGAAATTCATGTGGCAGATTTCAAGAAAATGTGTAATAATATTGAGAGCTACCTCTGCAAACCGGGCAAACAGCAACTCTAAGCCTGATGAATGATTTGTGTGCGTGTGTGTGTGTGCATCCATATTGTGCAACAAAGCAAAGCTAGATGACGTCAATGCAATGCAATGTGAGTGTGCACATACGTGTGTGTGTATGTGTGTGTGTGTGAGTGTGTTTGTGGAGCCTAAACAATGCTACCGCTCAGAGTATTAATGTCTGAGATGGAGAAGAGGGGGAGATAAAGCGGAAAAGGCAGACAGCGTGAAAAGGGCGGCCAGCAGAACACAGCTGCAGCAGCATCCTTGCAGCGTCTTACAACAACAGGGCAAAGAAACACACACACACACACACACACTGAGGGCAGTGCTGCTTTGAGTTTTCCAGGAAGCACATCAGATTAGCCGGAAGACAAAGCAGGATTTTAGGAGAAGCACTAAAGAACACAACAACTGATGCCACTATTTCAGGAGGCAAATGAGCACTGTGGTGTGTCAGTAATTGTGTTCCTCAAGCGAGTGAGTCCGCCCACACAAGCTCAGTGTGACTGCTTACAGTGCAGCTCGGAGGGTGCTTTCTATTCTCCTGTTGCCATCATCTGTGTTAATTCCTCCTGTGTGAACCCCCCGGCCTTCTCTGGTAATCCTCAGCTTCTCATGTGTACTGTACGTGTGTGTATTAGTAAGAACTGTATTGGATTCACCTTGTTAACTGCAGGGAACACAGCGACATTTTTACAACAAAATCAGAAGAAGCAGAACCAATCCTTTTATTAGTTTTTACTTTTTATTAGTTTTATGGCGGCCTTTCTTATGGTTGTGTTGACATGCAGGAGCCATGTGCTTAAAAACATGTCGGACCAGCAACATGTGTGCGTTGTAGAACGCCTCAGCAATGCAATAACTGAAGAAAAGTCCTTCAAAGTTTGTTGATGTGTTTGTTAACCAGTTGACAGGTCGACTGTCACAAACTACAATTCAGTTGCTCTTATAGCAGTTGGCTAAAACTTTGTCCACCACTTTTGCTTCCCTTACAAAGGATGTTTTGTGATTGGCCGGATGCTTCTTTTCTCTTTTTTTTATACAAAGACTTTTGGATGACAACAAGTTCATTTGTGCGTGTGTGTCAGCAGGAGGGTTAGTGACGTCAGTAGATGTGACAGTGCCATCAGTGCCAAGGAGGATACGGTGACCTCTGCGCTGTCACAAACCACCGAGAAGCTTGTCAAATGTGCACTTTCATCATGTCTTTCCATGCGTACACACACAAATAACACCTTCACCACTCCTCCTGCTTTATGAATATTCATCAAACAGCGGAAGGTGATGTCAGC
>CAFUXE010000068.1:172532-190076 GCA_903364295.1 Serranus cabrilla | reverse complement strand
ATTTTGTCCGTGTTTGTGTTGTTTTGTGTTTTCGGTCTTTTGTCGTACTTTTGCCGAACTGTGCGGTCATTTAGCGTCTCCTTGTAGTTGTTCTATGTCTCTTTGTAGTCAAATAGAGTCCTTTTGTAGTTGGATTGTGTCTCTTTGTAGTTGTTTTGGTCTCTTTGTAGTTGTTTTGTCTCTTTGTAGTTGTTTTATGTGTCTTTGAAGTTGTTTTATGTGTCTTTGTAGTCATCTTATAGTTGGAATATGGTTGCTTTAGTGTCTTTGTAGTCATTTGTAGTATCTTTGTAGTTGTTTAGGTCTCTATGTAATCTTTTTTTATGTCTTTGTAGTCGTTTTGTGTCTCCTTGTAGTCTTTTTGTCTCTCTTTGCAGTGGTTTTGGTCACTTGGCAGTTGGTTGTTTCTCTTTGTAGTTATTTGGTCACTGAAGTTTTTTGTGTCACTTTGTAGTTTTTTTTATGCCTCTTTGTAATCACTTTATAGTTTAATTGTGTCTCCCTGTGGTTACTTTGGTGTCTTGGTAGTCTTTTTAGTCTCTGTAGTTGTAAAGGTCTCTTATTTAGTTTTTATTTGTAGCTGTTTGGTATATGTAGTATTTTAGTCATTTTGTGTCTCTTTACAGTTGTTTTGGTCTCTGAAGTTTTTTGTGTCTCGCTGTAGTATTTCTATGTTTCTTTGTGGTCAGTCTGAGTCTCTTTCTAGTTGTTTTGGTCTCTTTGAGTGACAGTTTGTAGTCCAGAGAGGCCTCCTGGCCCTTTGCTCTATGGACCCATCCAGTAATCCATCCATGCTTCAAATGAGTTACTTTGATCAATGCAGAGAGCCCCATACCATATCCATGTCCTCACTTCAAACCAGTGCAAACCAAACAAGTCAAAACAAATCTATATTCCTTTCACTCTTGCTATCAACATCAATAAAACATCCGAGCACAGAGGCATCCTCATGCTCATTGAAACCTGTATTGTATGATTCCTGTGAGTCCTCCAGCCGTCTCATACCTGTCATCTTCCTCTCTCCTCCCACAGTTCCCCAAGAACAACAACAACAACAATAGGATGCCATCTGTCAACATCATTGAGGTGTGACTGCCAGGACGTCTTCTCTTTATCCAAAAGACTTTGTGTTCTCACAAACAAGCGAGCCCCTTTTAAGCCCATCTGTTTGTCACGATGAGGCTGGGACTGTGGGCCCCTCGGCGGCGCTCGCTCTCCTTTGGCACGGGGCCCGCCGCTGAAGCGGAGCCGCATGACTCCGGGGGTCAGGCGCGGCCTGGCCGGAGCCGGTCTGAGAGCAGACTCTGCAGCGGAGTGACTGTGGAGAGAGTTCAGAGGCTGCGTCGTGCTCAATAACTACTGTACCATGGGGCAGCAGAGATTAGGGCCAAATGGCTCCGGCGGTGGAGGGACTGCAGATAAACCAACCCCAGGGACCAAAGCCGATGAACAGAGCCAGAGACCTTTTCATTCTCTGTCTCTCCCTCTGTCACTACATCTGTCAATGCATTATCAACCACCACAGACCTGGACATTTCCCATCACTGGGTGGCTCTGATGCATCCACTTTATCGACTACTTTAATCCTATCCACCTTTTGTTGTTCATACTATCCTGTTTTCTACGCTTTATGTACTGATGGTAAACACTATAGATCATTAAACTCTATTATTGTAGTTTTACTTTTAACAAGGTGCCACCGGAGCAGTGCTGTTGTTCTGGTATTTCTTTCTTTTAGGTCTCCCCTCAGGCAGATACTCCTGTGGGAAATGTTTTCATTCTGGCGAGCTCATTTTCCCCCCTCAGGGAATCCAGACTCCACCTGGCTAATTTAGGAGCCATTTCTTAGAAGTGCTGCGATGACGCCAGAGCAGCTTTAGAGGGATCACTCAGCTCCCGACCGGAGCTGAATCACCCAGTCTGTCAGAAAAGACGACTCTTGTGAACTCATATATATATATATATACAGTAAGAGGCCAGGTGTGGTATCATCTTCATCACATTTGCTTCTTTCATGCTTTTATTATAGATTTCTGAAATGTTACATTCCACGTCCAGGATGAGCCCTTTAGTATTCCCTTGTGTCTTTCTCTTTGAGCGTGATGAATTTTAAAGCATTCTGGGGAGGTAAAAGAGCTGCCATAACGGAGTGCATTCATCTAATTAATGGACTTTAAAACGTGGCTGAACTCCATGGACGTCTACTGAAGAGATCCCTTATATCAGCAATAACAGCCTTCGGTGAAGCACGGAAGAAACGGACTCAAACTCTGTAGCCTGTTTGTCCAAAACTCAACCTCCCAGCATGCAATGTTCAGAAAGATGAACAAACTGCACATTGATTACGAGGGGATTCATTCTGAGCCTTGTTTTGCAGATGATCCCTCTCACGAACTTCCAGAGAAGTCGTTCAGCGCTGTTGTAAAAACTTACGTTTCTGATGGAGAGCATGGAAAAAAATAACTTTTTACGGGCCCAACATTCAACCCAGAGACTTCCTTATGACATCCTGAACAGATGTCACCCAGACAGAAGGGCTTCTATCAAGACTTTTTCACAAATCAAAGTCAACGTTTGTGTTGAAACTCCATGTTGAGGAGACTAAGAATAATGATAAGGGATCAACTGTTGCCATACGGTACTGTGCACTGTATACTGTAACGAAACGTGTTTCACCGCCTCGTTTCCACAAAGCTCTGTGTTCATATGCAGGTCAACCAGAAGTCCATTCATTCCTATGAGAGCCTCTCTTATCTCTGAAGGGTTTGCAAAACTTCTGGTTTTTCCAGTCTGGATTCGGTCGTAAACACGGTGAAAAATTTAAAATGTTGTGGTAGATTTCACACAGACACACACATGGACTGTATGAAAATTAGCATTTTATGCTAACATCCAGTGGAATTAGCTAACATGCCACTTTATTCAATTCAGTTACCCTTTCACAGTCAAACTGTGTAATGGTATCATTAAAAACAATATAGTTCTGATAGTTAAACACATTGTGAATTTGATTGTTAATTTACAAAATTACATGTAGATTATTACGACAGAGTATTAGGGCCACATTTTGAATTTTTTTTTTTTACAAGATTAAAGTTGTAAATATTGAATTAACTATGAGAATAAAGTGGAAAATACTGAATTACGAGAATAAAGTCGGAATTAATTCCAAAATTATTATTTCAATTATTCTTGTAATGAATTAAATATTTACGACTTTATTCTCGTAATTAATTTTTTAAGACTTAATTCTCGTAATTAATTAAATATTTACGACTTAATTCTCGTAATTAATTAAATATTTACGACTTTATTCTCGTAATTAATTTTTTAAGACTTCATTCTCGTAATTAATTCAATAAGACTTTATTCTCATAATTGAATATTTTCGACTTTATTTTCGTAATTAATTGAATATTTTCGACTTTGTTCTCGTAATTAATTCAATATTTACAACTTTATTCTCGTAGTTAATTCAATATTTACGAGTTTAATCTCATAATCAAAGCATTTTTTCTAACTGTGGCCCTAATACTCCATCATATATGATCAACAGTTCATTATTACTGCACTGCAGAGATGCATTTCTTGCGTTGAACACTAGGGGGCGCATACAGGACTACACAAAACAGAGCTGTGTGGAAACGAGGCGTAACAAAACAAATGGTGTATTTGAGGGCTGATTCAAACTCAGTAGTACTGCCTTAAAAATAATTGTATCTTATGATTTATCTAATGCGGATGGAAGGCCCTGTATCTCACATTTGTGTCAGATTCATTAGCTTTCACATAATATTTAAACGTGTGTGCAAAGTAAAAGGAAACTTTACAGACTGGTGACATGTTGACCTGGCTGAGGTAAGTTTTAAAATGGTTGGCATTGAATGTGTAAATACATTTTATATTTCATTCTCGTCTGGTGGCGTCAGCTTAGAGAGCCTTCAATGAAACATGACTAATGTGGAAAATGTATAGAATTCTAATGTTAAAGGGTACTGCTACTGTGATTTCTTTTATGAATACACTGCTGTTAGTTATTTCATAGCACTCTTCTACTATTATGTATTTCTATTGCATTATGTCATTGCGCTGTTTATGTGCAATAAGAAAAGACTCTTTTTGATGAGGGAAATGATGAAAAGAGCTGGATACTTTAAACAATATATCCAAATCCAAATATAATGGTCCAGAGAGCCTTTTAGTGGACTGTATTGACAGGAAGAATGATAAACACAGTGTTGTGCACCGACTCCATCTCCTCCTGGCTGGTCACTTAGTGTAAACCCAGACAAATACAAGCCGTGCACACAAACACAACAGGTCGCAACACCCACAGCTTTGACTGTGGTCGTGGAAGAGAGGCAGAAAAGGTGGTTCAGCGAGGGCAGGAAGGTTACAGTGGGAGGAATGATGACTAATGCTACGGCGTCCCTCTCTTTTCACTGTGTACAGTGCGGGGGCCGCTCCGACTGATTAACACAGACGTTTAGCCGTGGCCGCGACAAACTCGGTGAAACCTCCAAACTGCCGCATTACCCAACGATCAGCACTTCATGGAAAACTTCTGCAGCTGAAGGTTGAACCCATTTTTCCCCAGGAACGCTCTCCAATCGATACGCGTCCGTCCACACAGTAACGGATAATGATGATTGGCTCCCTGGATGGTTTCTTTGAACTAAGGCCACGTCTTAAGTGTGCCAACAACACACTTCTGAACTGCACTCCCTGCAGGCATTTTTTTTTTAAATTTAGTTTCCTCCTCGTCTGTTACTTAAATGAGCAAAACTTCAGCTAGAAACATGAGGTTTATTATTAAAGCTGTTACACAGATTCAGCTAGGAATGTTTTTACTTTTCTGAAGAGGACAGTCTGTGTCGTATGCAGACTGTAAAGCCCCTTGAGTGGGATAAATGAATTAAATTCACATGACAACTGATTAAAAACTAAAAGCAGAGATTATAGATTGTAGATATAACAGAGATGGAGCATATTTAAGCCCCGCCCCCTTCTGCAGGGGAAACAAACCATCTCTCTCCATTGACTTTGCATTGAACATTTTTTCAAAAAATAAATAAAATGTTTTTATAAACTGCTGAACCAAAAAATTTACTTTTAAGACGAAAAAAGTTGAAACAGACCTAAAACATCAGCAGTTGCAATGAGGAAAACTGGGATCCTGAAACTCTGAATATTTAACATTAACTTTTAGACAACCACGGGCTGAAACTCTAACAAAATGTCTGTTTCTAGCTAAAACAATTAGATTTAAACATATAATATGATTATATTAGCAATATGTCTACCAGAAAGGACAACTTGGCTGTAAGTAAGTTAATGTTAGCTCTTAAAAGTTCAGTGTTTTTTTTAAACTTAGTTCTGGGTTCTTTAACTTGCTGGTAGTACATTTTACCACACAACAGCTTTGATCATTTTTTTGGTAGAAGACAAAAATTGTCAAGGAAGCTCCTTCTTTCGATACAATGTCAACAGAGAGCGATAATTTTTGAATGGTATTCAAAGTCAGATTTGTGGCGCTCTGTCCTTATGGTACATACACACTTTAAGGACACACTCTGCAGGAATTGTTTGCAAACACGACATTCAAACTCGTCCTCTCTGGCTCCATGAACACAAAAGCAAAACCCCAGATTCATGCTCGTTTTGGAACGGGCTTTATCCACTTGGCGTTGCGCCTCATTATATTTTGTTTTTTTGGCGCCGTGTCTGCTGTTTTTGCAGTTTTGTGCCATAAGGTTGTCGCCCAGGAACATCCTGAAAACAACACAATGAAAAGAAGAGAAAATCTAGGCAGAGGGCAGGGTAAGTGATGATTCAGAGGGATTATTTCTGTATGTCGATACATTTTGTTTTTTGTTTTAAGGAAAATTCAGCATAGTATATCTTTCAGTGCTATATTCCTTCCTCCAGGGCTTTTGTATACATATACTTTTGGGACAAGTTGTTGTCTAAAGCCATTATTAAAGAATAGATGATTCATTACGTTGCAGAAAGTAAGAGGGGGAAGATTATCTGTGCAGCCAGTTAAAGTGCAGCTTCTTTCTTTATACTCATGAGTTTTATTGATCTTTCCATCCAAATCTTGGCATGAAAGTTTTTCCCAAATGTCAAACTATTCCTGCAAGCGTTGCAACTTCTGCATATATGCAATGTGTTTGAGTGAGCTCTCCTACACAGACTTTATAACCCAGCAGTTTCATGGTAAACAGCTGTGGATTATTCGATTTTACAGCCCGAGACAGAAGGTTTAACTGAATTAGTGAACCACACCTGGGTATCTAATCAGAGTCCACCCCTTTCATACCTGGTGGTGGAGTTTGCTCAGACAGACTTAAACGGACCTAAATGTTCCTACTTCTCCAGAAACAAACAGGATGTCCTTGTCGACAGGTTAAGCAAACACCTGTCGACCACAGATGAAAAATCTTTTTCCTTAATCACTTTCGACAAACGGTGACGACTGTAAGAACTCAACATTCCACTTGAGCCCCGTGGAGGCAAACAACTGTTTTAACAACACACTGAGGACTCTGTGTCAGTGTTCTCATGCTACTCTGTGTGTGACACAATGCCCGACAAATACTTGGTAGCAGTAATGGATTACTTTGAAACGAAAAAGGGCAGTAAAGAGAGAGTGGATTTATCAAAACAACTTGCATAAGAAACTGAAAGACGATGTGATAGGACGGAGACGTGATGTGTTCCTGACATACAGAAATAAGATCTGCAAAGAAGCATGGTTTAGAAAAATGAACTGCTTTATTAGTGCTATCATGTTTATATTCATTGTATGAAGTGTACAGGAGTCATTGCTTAATGAGGGCTAGCATGGTTTAACTATTATGCACAAGGTTACACAGCTTCAATTATGAAGAATACGGTGTGTGCTTACTTGTGTATGCTTCAATAAAATATCTAATGTTTTCCAAATAGTCTGTGTATGATCTTAATTGTGAACAATGACGTTTAAATGGCGACATTCTACACTAAACCTTTCTGGACAAGAAGTCAGGGTGGTGAAATATTCCTTCCAAGGAGAGTCTAACAGAACGCAGGAAGACAGGCTTATTCTTTAGTGAATAATACATGTGGACCTCAGGCTTCAACTGTCAGAGTTTTCTCCATCAAAAAAAACACACAGACCCACAATTGGCCGTCTTACTGTTACCGGGGAGGGATGGAGCTGTGCCTGAGAAAGACATAAATCCTGAAAAATTCACCCAACGTGGTTTCAGGCAAGAACATTTACAGTCGAGTCAGCAGCTTGTGGCAGAAAACGTGCCTGAATTTGTAATGAGCTTGAAATCAATGGGACTTAAATAGCAAAGCACAACAAATCACTTGGATGTTACTCAAGTCCCACATTAGACGTATTTATGCACGCAGACGCTGGCTTCACTGAGCAGCTGAAATGACAAGCATGACTCTTATTATTTAGAGTTTTTTTTTTTTGTTTTCGGTGGCAAAACAAAACCCAACACGGCCGCAGAGGAACCGAGAGGCATGTCGGATAAACACAAACAGCTTCCACGCAGACAAGATCCCGCTAATGACTCTGGAGGAGCCGAACCTTGTTGGAAGGTGTGGAGCGCTGCTGCAGCTGCTCTGCTGCACACGTGCCCTGCAGTCTGCACAGCATGTGTCACGAGGCCGGTACTGACACCCACACACCTCTGCCTTCTGGATGGCTGGCCAGGGACAGGCTGCCCCACTATCTGTACAGACAGGAGTACTTTAACAGCCTGCATTATTCAACGAATGGGACCCATGCTGATAAGTTCCATGTATTTGGGCTCCCTGGGGTCACTTCTGTCAGCCTGTACCTGTGCAGGGCACTCCAAAAGTAAAGTCAGAATAAAGCTGACAAAGACGCAGATTCACCAAACATTAACGGGGGACGACAACTACAGTTGAAGTTGAACAGGCTAGGCTTTATTATGAGTACTTCATCAGCAGCACTGTCTCGCCCCCACACAAACACAGCCCCACTCCGACTCCAGGGGCCGAGTTCTCCACTCAGCGCCTGTGGCACTTACACTTTTCTTACAATGTAACAGGGTTTAATGAGACCGCAGAGCAGAGAATCCTCCGAGCAGCTCAGAGTGCACTGTGCTCGCTGCGGCTCCACAATTAAAAAGGTCAGTTCACACAAATCACTAAAAACATTTTACCACGTAACCCCCTTTTGCGGTCACATTTGGGTTATTGGTCACGGTTTGAAATATCAACCACTGGGGCTTCTGCTGACACCTCAGAAAAGGAGGCGCAAATTTATTTTGTTTTTGGTGCTCACAGAATGACTTTGAAGAGCTGAGAAGCAGGGTTTCTGGGTTGCTGTAATCCACCGTTGTGAATAGTTTTCACTGAACTGTTTAATTCCAAAAGATAAAATGAAAGTAGTCAAATGTTTGTGGATGGATGCCATTAATGGGACACATTTCTTCCACTACAATTTAGGGCATGGTTGAAAAAGTTTTTATGATGTGGGTGAAATGACCTTAATAAACAATGAGTACAGGTGCCAAAGAGGGGGTCGCAAAAACAACTTCAGCCTGCCCCGGTGTAAAACAGAAAGTTTCCTCCATTATGTGCGCAGACGTCCATTTACATGAATCTTAAGCTTTGAAAGCAGGACTGAACTACATTAAGTCTCTTGGTGAACATTTTTTAGGTTACATAATACATTTACATAACAAATTACTGAACGATACCTCCAAAACAACTTTTTCCATCCAATCCATACACTTTGCCTGATAAGTTGTGCGAGAATGGATAATGAAACAGAACATTTGATGTAATGTAATCCAGTACGCCTGCCAAACTTATTCAGCTGCATAACTTTCAATTCTACTCGTTGCTTTCATTTTCAGGATAATTGGCAGAAACACGTGTGAAGCCATTATAGAAATCAACATGAACAGATAAGTGAGTTGCCATTAAATGGCCAAAACTGTCATGACATCCAGACTAAACATGAATGGGGAATACGCCAACATTTCAAACAGCAGAAGTACAAAACTTACTTAAATACACATTAAAACAGACACATTTCAAACACAGTAAAATAGGCAAGGCATTCGGGATGCTTGAAACCTTTAAGTGCTTTCTCTTAGCATAAATTCCACAACATCAAAACCCCTTAAAACATGCATTTATATTTTTATACAGGGACATGCATATTAGAAAAAATAAAGAAAATAGAGAGAGAGCAACACTTAAACTGGCAAACAAAAAACACACACCACAAATTCAACTAAGAGCAGTGCAAACTTTGAAATGAGGCCCCAGCTGAACCTACTATAACATTTCTTTTGCAGGACTGAGTCCAGCATGATCAATTCTTAACAAGTGAAGTGCAACTGGATAACAAGAAGACTGTCCACAACTCAGGGAAACTGACTCCTTGCAAAAATTTTTGGGACCTGGGCAAAGCGCTTGTGTGTTGTACAATTTTGGGCCTCCCATTCTTTGAGGGTCATTTTTGGCATTTGGTTCCCAAGCCGCCTTTGGTAGTTCCTTAAAAGTAAACACAGATTTTTAAGTTGGCTGGAACAGGACTGCCTCAGGACTATTTTAACTCTATAGCTTTCATACCTATAAAGAAGCCTACTGAGAGTGACGTACCTGCGTGTGAAATCAGAGGGATGCTGCCACTGTTTGCCATCAGCGCCTGGTTTCTGGTCAGCCACACTGGTCATCAGGGACAGCAGCTCAGACATGGCTTCTACAGGAAACAAAAAATGTGCTTTTTAAAAAGAAAAATAATTTTTGGGGAGTTCTGGTTGAGCTGAGTCATACCATTAGTTGATCCTTGATGTTCTTTCATGTGTCCGGTCACCGAGTTAACATACAGCCGTTTCTCACGCTCCCAGTCCGCCTCCCTGTCAAAGACCTCAGGCCTAAAAAAAACAAAAAAACAATGACCTTTACACTTGACCACATTCAGCCATAGAAAATATCTCAGGCTAGAGAACGCAATGAACGGTTAATGTGTTAACTAATATGGGCCCACAGACACTGATACAGACACAGAAAGGCAGACAGGTAAAAACATAACTATTATGAAGGACTGACACAGTTGCCCTTAAAACCATTAAACCATGGCCAACACGTCCACATTGTGTTTTACATGGTGTTACAGCTCCCCCTACAGGTGACAGAGGCTACTGCAGTACCTGTGACTCCTGGCACTGATGACACATTTGGCTGTCTCTGACCCTCTGTTCTCATCTGGACTCGGTTTGGTGGATTTAGCAGTCAGCTCTGGCAGAGAAGACGCCGCTTTGCCGCTGGAGGTTTGCTGACTGAGAGCCACCACGACAGATTTCACCTTGAAAATAAACCCACAAGTTGTGCGTGTGAACATACAGTATGCACACAACATGAGTCTTTCCTTCCACAAACAAAAAAACTGTATAACACTTCACCTTTGTATGAAAGACAACTGCACTGACTGATTATTTATACTTATTTATTTTTAGTGTACGTATTTGTTTGTTGTACAGCTGTTTTGGATAGTTTGTTTTCAAAATTCTTATACACTTTTCAATATTTTGTATGGAGTGGTTGGTGTTTTAACTTTTGCTGCAGCTGTAACACCACTTTCCCAGTTAGGGATCAATAAATTACATCTATCTATCCATCTATATGGTGCAAAATGAGCTCAGTAAACAGAAATGACTGCATGTGTGCAGAACC
Source organism: Serranus cabrilla (assembly GCA_903364295.1). NCBI lineage: Eukaryota > Metazoa > Chordata > Actinopteri > Perciformes > Serranidae > Serranus > Serranus cabrilla. Next base: position 179,360 of record CAFUXE010000068.1, on the reverse strand, counting down.
ACACCATCAGTACCTCCTGGGAAAACAGCTTACCTTAACTTGGAGCGGTAATGTCGTCTCATACGTGGAGTCCAAAGTGATTACCTCTCCATCAGGTGTTACCTGACATACGGAGGATTCCAATATGGGAGCACCAATAGTCCAAACCTCCTCAATATCCCCTTGTAGATACTCTACAGGTGAGTTATCTGACTCCAACAGTGGGCCGGTTACAATTGGACACAAATCACTGACTTTAAAGGAAACGTCCTGTCCAGAAAACGCTGCAGGTGTATGAACTGGTTCAGATGAACATTCAGGATGGCACTCCTTCTCTGGGACCTCAACCTCACCTATCCGGAGAAAGGGACTAACTGGAGGCAGCTGGGAGCATACTGACTGAGAAGGGTTCTTTCCCATTTTAAGATCCTTTAAGTATGACATGGAGAAATAGCCCTTATCCTCTTCGACATCATCTTCTATATTATTTACATTCATATACATTTCCTTCTCCTTTTGTCCATCGCCTCTTTCCAACTCTTGTCCATTTTCAGTGGAGGCATGTAAGAGTGGCTCAAGTTGCTTTACATGGCCAAAATAACCTAAATCAGGATCAGGGCTCGAGGGATGTAGGCACAAGATGTCGTCAACATCAGAGTCAAACTTGGGTGCAAGATCTTGGAGGACCGTCTCAGACCTCAAAGCATGTGGTACATTCCCTTCATCACCCTCTGGCTCTGCTTCCACGTGCTCCAAGTGTGGCTGAGAGCTGAGCACAGTGGCTTTATCTTGTATGTTATCGAACAATGAGGGTACAGAAAACACAAAAGGGGAGTCTTGTTTTGCTGGACTGCAGTCGTCCATGAAACAGCCGAGGTCTGGGGACAGGTCCTTTGGACCGCAGGGCCTTTTCGCTGGAGTCTCATAATGGACATCTGAACCAGAATCTTCAATTTTTCGTTTAATAGCAGAGTCGTTTGCTATCTTAATTTCAAAATTTCTGAATGGTATTGAGGCCTTTCTCGGGCACTGGACAATGGTGTTCCCACAAGGGAGCATCCTCACATTCCTACAATACACAGAGAGAGGCTTCAAATGTTGATAGTTTGTTGAGGAGTGTGCTTTTTTATCCATCTCTGCTGAAAAAGAAAATATCACATATCAGTTAAAATCATCCTCACATTAGCCAAACATTTTTTTCAATTAAAATAATTGATTATAGTGATAAAATTATATTCTTTTTATTTCATTAGTAGCTCATAATATTGTATAGTAATAATTAAAAAATAAATTATATATTTTTTGTTAATTATACCCATCATCCTAAATAAGGAGTAAATTGTAGTAGTTTATAGTTTTAACACATATCGTCACAGAGATTGTTCATAATGTTATTGCTTTTACTGTCCTTTTGGGCCGCTATACACTTATAATGTATTATTATTTTTGCATCAAACACTGTATGAATTTAAAACTGCCTTGCCTGAAGTTAGAGATGGTGCCGGAGAAGCATGACTGACAAACCCTAAAGCTAATTTCAATTAGTACAAAGTCAGGAATGAAAGGACCCCAACTTGGCTCCACACTTCAAAGATAAACAAAAACACATTTTAAAAACACACCTAATTTGTCATATTGATTCAAATCAAAGACATATTAATAAATGCCTGATTTTTTTTCCAACTATGAATATCTTAAGGTAGAAATAGTTGACGAATCAAAAACGTTTTTGGTTTAAAAAAGATAACAGCTATTGTCACAATGTGCCAGCATAAAGCGCTACAACAAATAACTTTAACTTGCAGTATAAGGTTAACGCTAGCGTTAGTTGCACACACGTATAAAGCGTGAATTTCTTCTCTGACCAACATTAAATTTAGGGACCTCTTATAATAATTTACTGGGCCAAAGCTAAAAGTTGCGTTTCATGTTAGCATGAACTTCATAGCTAGCTAACGTTAGCTAACTTACGGCCGAAACAACCTTTGTTGATCGAGAAAAACAAGCAGCACTTAGCATAATGAAGTTGAACGAGTGAAAACGTCAATTTGGTTACCTTGCTAGCTAACTGCAAGCTAGCAGCGTTAAACAAAACACATTTAATTAATAGTGAAGGTGGTTTCCGGCAGCAGAAGTACAAGGCGGGCATCGATGCTAACGCTAGCAGGTTAAACTTTAGCCGCTAGCTTACTTTGTTTACTTTGCGAATAATTTGGCGCATGGAAGACAAACTGTCAGCGGGTAGTTAAGTCAAGCGGGTACCAGCCAAACTTATATGTTGCATTAATGCTTTACCAAAATGTGACAGCACTAAAATAGACTCACCTGCTCCTCAGCCAACTGAAAACACCCGCTACCTGTCGCTCCCAAGTTACAGACGCCTAGGTCTTTCGGTAACGCGCTCAGGTGCTCGATACGTGAACGTGCACGCGAGGGGTTGACTAAAAAGTGGGGCGCTGTTCACGTTCAGACTTTCATCAAAACTGTTTGCTGCTGCATTGTTATCATTTCATTTTTGCTCGTTCGGCTATTTACAATTTTTGAATCGTGAAAACACTCATTCTAGAACTGTAAATCAGAATACAATAATGTTATTGTCATTGTATACCAGCATGCGACGAAAGGGGGCGCTCCTCCTCATTTAGTACATTTGAGAGACAATTTACAGGAAATACAAGAGGCAATCATACAAAAATTTTAAATATGGAAAGTGCACAGTGGGTTTAGAATGGGTGCAAGTACACATAATTAACACAGATATATAATATACAAATAGAACTGCTATACTCAAGATAATAGGATTTAGATTCAAGCGGATACAAGAGAAAATGTGATAATAAAAGAGATATATGGAATGTGTAAACTTTAAAATTACAGAGCTGCTTTTTCTTGTTTGTTTTTTACAAGAGGATCAGTAAGAAATGCCAAAAAAATATGTGGATATTACAGTTTGAGATGTGTGCCCTTGCTGTTATTAGTAAAAATATACTCTCAAATGCCAACAGTAGTTGATTTTCCAGTGAAGAAACAGTTTGTGTCCTGTTATGTTGACTAAGATGAACAAATCTAATAGTGTAATATCTTTTTTGAGCTGGTCATGGCTCTTCCATAACATTAATATAAACCTTCCCTTTTCACTGCATCTTACTCCACATATAACTTTGGACTCACACCAACGCTGCATTTCTTTATTAGAAGAAAGAAAAACATGAGTGATCTTGACAGTTCCAATGTCAATGTAAAAGTTTATTCACAGGTTTCAGCTGGTAAAGAGCCCAGTTTTTCCTGGGACTTCAGAGACCAGCAGGTGGCAGCAATAAGCCATCTCACAATCAACATGTTAACTAATAAAGGGATCAAGGTTTATTAATGTTTATATGAACAGCAAAGGTATAATTATCAGTCACTTGTCACAGTATCAGATCTTATTTAATAAAGTCTGCAGATATCTGCAGCTGAGATATAGTCCAGCAAGATGAACCCAAAGTTGAACATATATTGCAGTTATTTAACAGGCATTAAGGATAAAACAGTAACATGAAATACAAAGCAGGCTAAAATACTTAGTGATTTTATAAGACTTTTTGATATCACTGGATAAGCAGAGACATAAAACATTTTTATAAACTGACCTGCACATACTATAGAAACACTAATTTCAAGACATTCAAATTATTCTCATCATATTAGATGACAGAATTTTTAATCTAGTGCTACTTTTGAGTGCAGTCCAACATCAAAACTCCTGAGCTAAGAGGCCAAAGCATGTGTGTAATGAGCAACAGTTTGTTGGTGATTTAAGTTGGCTGATTTTTATGGTGTCTTTGGAAACTAATTTGTTCTTGGCTTATCTTAACAAGTGAAATAAACCACTGTGGATTTGTGCAAGGATTGGCCTCACAATACAAGCTTGTAAAAAGTCAAACCCGGCAGATAGTGAGTGATCTTATCTGTAGGTCCACACCCAGAAGCCTTAAAAGACTCTTCATCCTGAACTATATCACCACATCAAACCTATCATCTAGTATCATTATCATCTCACATAAACACAGTGCAGGTGTTTAAAAGATGTGAGGATTTACACTCACAGGCCCTGGTATTAGTGAGCAAGGTGTACCTAATAAAGTGGTTTTGTGATCTTCTGCTTCAAGGCTGGAAGTTTTGTGTGTTCAGAGAATTTCATTTTGGCATTTCAGTTTCATTGTGGCCCAGAGAACTGCTGCTCACTGAATATTTCCTCTTTTTGGACCATTCTCTGTGAACCCCATAGGTGGTAGTGCATGAAAATCCCAGTAGATCAGCAGTTTGTTAAATACTCAGACCAGCCACGTTCAAAGTCACTTAAATCACCTTTCTTCCTCATTCTGATGCTCACGTTGAGCTTCAGCAGCTCGTCTTCACCATGTCTACATGTATAAATGCATTGAGTTGTTGCCATGTGATTAACTGATTAAATATTTGCATTAACAAGCATGTGCACAGGTGTACCTAATAAAGTGGATACATTAACATATGTACACTACGTATGTGGCACGATATATACAGTGAATATTTCATTAATATACAGTGACGCTGCCAGAGAAGCAAAGCCATAATGAATGTTTTTTTTCCTCACACATAATTAAACTGTTAACCCGTAAATCTGAACAGTACTGATCTCAGGAGTTAAAACATTACAAATACACTCTTTATGGGAGATGACACACTTTTCTGTTAACATTTTTAAGCATTGTCTAACATCAAAATGCATTTTTTGACAATAAATGTCATACCTCTGCTGCTTTTGGAAAGGGAAAATCACTTTGAAAAACATGACTATATGTAGTTCTTATAACAGCAACATTAGCATATGACCTACTGACAGGCGACTAGGATGATAACAATACCTGTGCAGGTGTGAGATACATTAGGAGACAGGAGGACATTAATGGATCAGAGTCCAGCCTCGAAATAGTAATACAGAAACAAGATCATTACCTCTTATCCTAACAGGAGATCAGACATAATCACCATGTACCTGGAATAATCTTGAGAACCTTTAAAAATGTCCGTGCTTGTGTGTTGTCTCCTTCTTCACCTGCCAGTCTTGGAGGATTTGGTTTACAAGCCGTCGTTGGTTCCTAGAAGTGACCACAGATCCATTTGAAATTGGCTAGAACAGGTCTGCACCAGGACTATTTTAAACCTATAAAGACACTTAATGATTATGACGTACCTGCGTGTGAAATCAGAGGGATGCTGCCACTGTTTGCCATCAGCGCCTGGCGTCTGGTCAGCCACATGGGTCAGTCAGCACACAGTCAGGAAACAAAAATGTGTTGAAAACAGATTGAACAGAAACAAACATAACATCAATTTCTACTCACATTAATGTTCAGCTCAGGGTCAAACCTTTATCTGCTCCAGGAGGCTCATTCATACAGCCGCTCCGAGCTCACAGTCAAAGATCATCAGCCTGAAAAGATAATATCTCTGCACAAGCACCACAAACCATCTCATGTCTCAGACAACAAGCTATGTGAAAACAACATCATTATCAATAAGCAGGGGACTACAGACACTGACAGTGAAAATATGGGACTACTTTCAAGGATAAATAACCCTACAAACATTAAGCCTTGCCCAAAAGAGGTAAGAGGGGTTACTACAGTACATCTGATTCCCGGCACTCTTTCGGCTGTCTCTGACTCAGTTTGGTGGATTAAGCTTTCAGCTGTGGAACAGGAAGTGCTGCTTTGTTACTGCTGAAGGTCTGAAAATAAACCCACACGTTGAGTATGTGAACATGCTACATATCGTGCAAAATGAGCTCAACAAACACGACAGCATGAAAGAGCTTAACGTCTGACCACAGGCCTGCAGAACTGGTTCCTGATCAAAACAAACTGTATCCACGTGTACAAAGGAAACACATCTGATATTTTACCGTTACAGGATATGGAAATGAAGATAATACGTTTAAAATGATGCATGCAGATAAGACAAATCCAAACTCAACACCACAAAACTATTCCTTCTATCAAACATTTGACATTGAATTCCAAAGAAACGTTTACATTTCTAAGTACACTGAAACATACTCAAATATAATATACAAATTAAGGGCAAACACTAATTTAACCAGTGGTGGAGGAAGTTTTCAGGTCCTTTACTGAAGTAAAAGTACTAATACCACACTGTGAAAATGCAAGTAAAAGTCCTGAATTCAAAGTATACTTTAGTAAAGGTACAAAAGTAGTGTTTTAATTTTTATTTTGTGAAGACAGGGCTCATTTTAACTACTTAATACACTGTTTCAAGGTTTAAGTCTTATTTTTAAATGTCTAATCACTTTAAATGTGTCATGTTTTTTTATGTTAAATCTAAACCTGAAAAGTAACTAAAGCTGGCAGCTAAATGTAGTGGAGTAAAAACTACAATTAAGTAGAAGTATAAAGTGACACAAAATGGAAATACTAGAGTAAAGTGCGAGCACCTCATAATTGTACAGTAATTCAGTAACAACAACACTGAATTTGACCCATTTCTATTATTCCAACTAATTCAACTTCTTACCTATTGAAGCCAACATTGTAGTTTAGCATCACCTCTCAACACACTTTAAAATAACACACTTTTGACCCTGACTTGAGCTTAAAAAAGCCCTAAAGTTGTGTGTGTGCCCATACAGTATCCACACTACATAATGCGCATAATGAGCTCAGTAAACAAACATCACTCGGTCTTTTCCAGTATCACAAACTTAATTCCATGACAGTTAAAGAAGCGTCACTTTTGTGAGTTAACATATCTTACATTATCATAGTTAACTCTTTTATTTTAAATGAAAGTATCAGTTGACTATTTTAA